>PVJS01008853.1:0-51998 GCA_004027185.1 Glis glis | reverse complement strand
ACGAAGTTGCGGAGGGCCTCACTAGGTAGAGAGAGAGAGAGAGACAGAGAGACAGGGAGGGAGAGAGAGAGCTGAGGCTGGCCGAGAACCCAGATCCTCCGGTCTCCGCCTCCCAAAGTACTGGGATTACAAGCATGTGCCACCATGCCCGGCATTTTTCTAAAACTTTTATAGTTTTATGGTTTACATTTAAGTCTATGATCCATTTTGAATTAATTTATGAAGTATGAGGAATAGATTGTGGTTCACTTATATTTATTCATTCAAGTTGCTTATGATATTCAATTATTATAATATAATTTCATGAAAAAGTTATCATTCCTCCAATGAATTACTTTTGCGCCTTATGAAAAATCAGTTGGCATATCCGTATGGGTCTATTTCCAGGTTTTCTATTCTATTCCATCATCTATATACATGTCCCTCTTCCAACACCGCACTATCATGATGAACATAGGTATATAGTAAGACTTGATATTAGGTATAGTGATTACACTCACTTTATGCTTCTTTTTCAAATTTGCTTTGGCTATTTTGGACCTTGTGGCTTTCCATCCAATAGATTTTTATTTTATAATGAAAAGCAACAGCCCTGGCACAATTCACCCCCTTCATGCCAACTTCCTAGAGGCAACACCTATCGACTGTTTGTTTGCATTTTTGTTCCTTCCAGGTGGTACCTCTTTGTCTTTAAATAATAGGCTTGGTGTCCTGCCTCTTGGTTCATCACCTTTTGATGTGATACGTTGGCTTTGTGCCATGACATGGAAGGTCTTAGGTCACGTCAGTCAATCTTTCCCTCTTCCTTCTACCTCTTTCCTCCTCCCCATCATGAAACCACTCGATACTTTGATCAGGTAACATATTTTATAATAATTTTATTTTTTGAAACCTATTCAGACTTTCTTTTTATCCCCTAAATATGAAAAACACTGGGAGTTTCTGAGGAACAAACATTATGTTTTCCATAATAGCTGATGTATTTATGTAAGTGTGCCCAAGGATATATAAATATGACAACCATGACATATTTCTGCTTTTCTAGGATTTTAAATCCCCTTAAACTGATTAACCTTCTAAATAAAAGGCAAGACAAAAGAGAAAAATAAATATCAGTGATATGGATCAACAGAAAAACTAATCTGATGGTATATTTAAACTCAAACATACAAAAATTATATAAAATATAAATGAACAAAATTAAGACACCAAGATTGACATATTGGATCATAAAAAATCAAGCAAATAACAAACAACCAAAAGTATCCCCAAAAGTAAGATTATAAGAAACATATGATAAATATAAAACACAAAAAAATTAAAAGATGGAAAATATTTACCATGAAAACATAAGCAAAGGAAGATATGCCAATACCAGACAAAATGGGAAAGAAACAGATAAAGAAGGTTATTTTGTAATGGCAAAAGGCCAATTAAGAAAACTAATATGCATATACTTAATTATATAACCTGAAAATTTATAAAGCAAAAATCAATAGACACAGCCAAAGAAATAAATTCTGTAATAGGAGAAAACAATAGTTTGCCTTTTCTAAACCTGACAGTGGAAAAAAACATCACCAAGAATGTAGAAAATAACTAACAGACTTGACCTACCCTCATTCATTGTATCATTATTCACAATAACCAAAAGATGGAAGCAACCCAAATGTCCCGGACAGATGAATGGACAAGCAAAATGTGGTATGTTCACATAATGAAATATCATTCATTTGTAAAAAGAAATTATGACACGTGCTTCAACACGGATTGACCTTGAACACATTATGCTAATTGAAATAAGCCAGACACAAAAACACAAATGCTATGTGGTTCCATTTATATGAGATACCTAGAATAATCAAATTTATAGGGACAGAAAGTAGAATCATGGTTGCCTGGGGGTCTGGGGGTGCTGGTGAAGAAGGTGAACTGGGGACTTACTGTAGACGTGGTTTCATTTTGAGAAGATAGAAATTCTAGGGATGGATGTTGGCAGTGATTGCAGAACAGTGTCACTGTTCTTAATGCCACTTAACTGTGCATTTAAAATGGTTAGAATGTTACATTTTATGTTATATATACAATGATTTTTAAAACAATGTAAATGAGATCTGTATTATACTCATGTTCAGTTATATCTTCAGAATTGCTTTACCTCTCGTATGATTTATTACTTTTTGTGTACAGGAAACTCTATCTAGTGAAATGCCCAATACCAGCTTCTCAGGGACACATGCATATTCCATTCAAAATAAAAGTCTCTTTGAAGTCTTTCATGAATAAAATTAAACAACTCTGGTTCATTGAGTTTCTTGTTGCTTGGTCTAGTTTTACAAGGAAAGCTCTGGTTTATCTAATGGAAATGGCAGAGCAAATGTGAGAGGCCACAAAGATAAAATTCAAAGTGTAATAATAAAGGAGACCCTCTTTAAATATCATCAACACCAAATAATTCTTCTAAGAGGTTCTATAGCAGTATGCAACTATTTTAAATAAACAGGCTGATACCATTACTTGTTCATAGTACATCCCTAGGGCATTCTAGGTGATTTCCACCATATCTGAACTCTTTCTTGCCCCCAGAGTTCTGTGACTAGATAAATCTGGTTGTCTGGAATGTAGAAAATTACTTCAGTCGCTGGCTAGTGTGATGACTGTATTAACTGTTTAGCATTCCAGGCTCCACAGTGGCATTATCCACAGCTAAGAGGAAGAAACAAAAGTCTCTTCTGAGTGACTGCCAAGGTGGAGGAGGATGTTCAGTTTCTGAAGACTTATGAGGAATTGTCAAACCTGGCCAAACTGAGAATGTGAAGCCATGCAGAAGGGCTGGTTTGCATGCAATTCGAGTCTTAAAAGAACAGTATTTTAAAATGGAGTGAGTCAGCATTTAAAACAGTAGCCCATTCATAGTTCATGTACCAAACACAAAAAGAGAACATCCAGCCTAAAGATATAGTACAGCAAAGGTTGTTTGAAACTTTTTGCATTTAATGATTTTCTAGAGTAATAAGGATACTGTGACAGGTATCGGTGCAAAGGCAAGTACTGGAAAAAAGAGAAATTTTCTTTAATACCAATAGAAGTAAAAAAAAAAGAAAAAGAAAACTTAGAAATAAAAGCATAGAATATTCATTTGGGGCCTTTCAAATTTATTCTGTATTTTCAATTGATAAGCCAGAGTTCTCTTTGTAAAAATAAGCTAAGTAAAAAGAAACTCGATAGACCAGAGTTAAGTCACTAAAGATTTTTAACAGATTTTTGTTATGAATGTAGAGAAAGAAACAGTGTGTGACATATATACCAAGATATCTAGCATAAAAAAATGACAGTTGACACAAAACATGTCAGCCATACATACCAATAAATGTAAATGCATTAAATTCACAAATCATAAGAAAGAAAACAATTTTCAGATTAGCTCACCAAAACCCAACTGAATGCTGTATGCAAAGTATAACTAAAAAATGACTTATAAGGGCTAAAAATTAAGAAATCAATAAAAGTAGAACAGGCAATTCCATACCACAGGAAATCAGGAATTGCTATCCTGATAGTCATTATAGAATTCAGGCCCCAAATGAAACAAAGAAAGATTCCTTATAATGCTAATGGCTACAAGCTACAGTGAAGGCCCTTACTAATTAATATCTATCAAGTAGTTTTCCACTTCATAAAGGAGAAGTTAAAACAGATATGAGAGGTAGAAACACTAATGATAGGAGGTGTGTTGTGTGTCTGTGTATGTGTGTGTGTTTGTGTGTCAGTTACTGGGGATTGAACCCAGGGGCACTCTACCACTGAAATACACTCCAAGTCATTTTTATTTTTTCATTTTTGAAACAGGATATCACTAAATTGCTGAGGCTGTCCTCAAATTTGTGATCCTCCTGTCTTTCAGCCTCCCAAGTACTAAAATTACAGGCATGCACACCAGCACCTGGTTGGTAGGTTTTCATATACCACTCTCAGACTCAGAAAGGTTAAGTGGATAAAAAAGTAAATAAAATATAAACTTTCTATGTAACATAATAAAGTGTAGAGCTTTTGGCTATATATCCAAGTTTGCACCACAATAATATACATTGGATGTTCACAAACAAAGTATCATACTCTAAGTAATGACACTCTAAGAAAAAAAGTGGAAAAAATAGAAAAAAATATATCAAATAATGTTTTCTGACCAATAATAAAACAAGAAATTCATAACAGTAAAATTCCCTTCTACTTCAAAATTTAAATATAGTGCTGTCTATTGAGCCACACTTGAAATAATGATAATCATAAATGAAAATTGCAGAATTTCTAAAAAATAATGATATTGAAAACTACATATCAGGATCTGTTGATATAGCTAAAGTAGTGAATAGGGAAAAATACAGTCTTAAGAGCTTTTCCAATAAAAATTCAGAGAATAAAATAAAGGAATTAAATTCCCAACCCAAAAAGACTCCAAGGGGATCTATATAAGCCAGAAGAAAAGAAAGGAGAAAATAATAACTACAAAATAGGAATTAGTACAGCAGAAAACAAAACAGTAGAATAAAGAAAAAAATGAAAATGTTAATTTCATTAATTAGACAAGCCATTGCCAAACCTAAAAAAGGGGGTGGGGAGTGTATGAATTTGTTGAAAAATTACAAATGCTCAAAATAAGAAATGGCAACAGGCATAAACAAAAAGAAATTTAAAAATCAGCTGGGTGTGGTGGTGAACACCTGTAATTCCTGTACTTGGGAGGCTGACACAGGAAGATTACAGGTTTGAGGACAGCCTCAGCACTTAGCCAGGCCCTCAGCAACTTAGTGAGACACTGTTTCAAAATAAAAAAAAAATAGGACTGGAGGTATGACTCGGAGGTATAATGCCACTGGAATCAATCTCCAGTATCAAGAAAAAAAAAAGAAAAATTTAAAAATCATTAAATCATTAACACAGCTTGGCATGGCACAGGCCTGTAATCCCAGCAACTCAGAAGGTTAAGGCAGGAGGATCACAAGTGGGAAGCCTGCTTTGCAATTTAGCAAGACCCTGTCTGAAAGTAAAAAAAAAAAAAAAAATAAAAAGGGCTGGGGATGTAGCTCAGTAGAAGAGCACCCCTGGGTTTAATCCCTGGTACCACAACAACATCAAAACTCATTAATGCTGCTTTGCATTACCCTATGCAAATAAACTTGAAAATCTGAAATGGATAATTTCCTAGGATAATACAATTTATTAAATTGACCTTAACAAGGAAAAGCTCAAACTGATCAATTTTCATAGAATAGTTATCAAAGCACTACCTCACAAAAATCAATCCTTTAGATATTTTCACAAGAAATTCTACCCAAACTTCAAAGCCTTGATCATTCCAAATGTCTTAAATTATTTCACAGCCACAGCAATATAACAGAAACAAAAACTTCCAGTGTATTCTCATGAAACAAGTACGGCACTGAGTGCTAAATTTTGTAAAGATAACACAAAAAGGAAAACAGTAGCTTGGTCTCACCTGTGAATGTAAATGTAAGAATCATAAATAAATTTTAACACATTAAAAACATTTTATGACCAAGAAAAATCTATTTCAGGAATTCAAGGATGGTGTAATAGAAAAATCACCAATATAACTATCACTATGTGTGGGCAAGTATGTGTGTGTTTGTGTGTGTATGGAGAAAAATTGTATTATCACCATAGAAAAAGACACAAAAAATTGATTACCCATGTTGTATGATTTAAAACAAAAATCAACAACATAGGAATTTACGGATCTTTTCTTGACATGACTGACTCTGCTCCCGCTTCTGCTCCCCCTGCTCCTTCCATTTTATCATCTTCCTCTCTCTCTCGAGACTAGTGTGTGTGCATGTATGTTTACAAATATATGTGTATATGTGCATTGTATGTGTATATCCAAGATCCAGCATCAATGTGAAAACACATGGTATTGACATTAAGATAATGAAAAGGCAAAAAAAGCAGTAGTATCATACTGCTGTGTAATATTGTGTTGGATATATTAGCCAATGAGAGCAAATTAGGAAATAAAATTGTCTATAGTTACTGATAATATGAAATCTAAAGTCTTAGATACTTTACAATAAAACCAACACAAACTATAAAATAATTCACTAAAATATCAAAATGCAAAAAATATAAATGTTATTATCTGCCATACACACAAACAAAAGCGGTTTTAAGGAATAATGAGAGAGAAAACTTCATCTTAAGAAATGCACCAAACCTGCATGAGGAAAACTTCAAAGCATCTTTTACAAAAGACACAAAAATAGAGGTGAACAAGTTAATATGTAAATATAATATCCTTGAACTGCTGTGAAGTGATTCTCATGATATACTGTTAAGTGGAAAAAAATGTTCAAAGAATTTAAAATGCCTAAACTAAATCTGGTCTTGAAGCAACAGTCATACAAGTCATATTTTGGAAAACCATAGAAGATACCTGATTTCAGGACACTTTAAAAACATTAATGCAGCTGGGCATCGTGGCGCACGCTTGTAATCCCAGTACTTTGGGAGGCGGAGACCGGAGGATCCGGGTTTGCGGCCAGCCTCAGCTCTCTCTCTCTCTCTCTCTCTCTCTCTCTCTCTCTCCCTGTCTCTCTCTCTCTCTCTCTACCTAGTGAGGCCCTCCGCAACTTCATGAGATCTGGTTTCAAAATAAAGTATAAAAAATAGGGCCGGGGGTGTAGCGCGGAGGTAGAACGCCCCTGGGTTCAATCCCCAGTACCGCAAAAAAAAAAAAAAAAAATTAATGCAAGGAATCATAAGACAAGGAAAAATGTGAAAACAGTGGACCTGTTTTGGATTAAAAGAGACTAAAGACTTCAAAACAAAATGCAGTAAGTTATCCTTGACTTAGTGTTGAATCCAGCAACATCAAAAACTATTAAAGAATTTTTGAAAAATATGAATATGGACTGAATACTACATCATGTTTATCAATGTTACATTTCTTCATTATGTTGGTAGTATTGTAGTTTCATAACAAATAACCCAATCAAGAAATGGACAATTGAACTAAATAAGCACTTCACAAGAAAAGAAATATAAATGGCCAGTAAATATATGAAAAAATGTTCAACATCATTATCAGTCAGGGAGATGCAAATCAAACACTGAGATTCCATCTAACCCCAATTAAAATAGCAATCATCAAGAATACAAACAATAGCCAGGCGTGGTGGTGCACGCTTGTAATCCCAGTACTTTGGGAGGCGGAGACCAGAGGATCCGGGTTCACGGCCAGCCTCAGCTCTCTCTCTCTCTCTCTCTCTCTCTCTCTCCCCCTGTCTCTCTCTCTCTCTCTCTCTCTCTCTCTCTCCTTAGTGAGGCCCTCTGCAACTTCGTGAGACCCGGTTTCAAAATAAAGTATAAAAAATAGGGCCGGAGGAGTAGCGCAGAGGTAGAATGTCCCTGCGTTCAACCCCCGGTACCGCAAAAAAAAAAAAAATACAAACAATAAATGCTGGCAAGGATGTAGGGAAATAGGAACTCTTATACACTGTCGGTGGGATTGCAAAGTCGTACAGCCACTATGGAGATCAGTGTGGAGATTCCTCAGAAGCCTGGGAATGGGACCACCATATGATCTAGCTATATCACTCCTAGGTATCTTTCCAAAGGAAGTGAAATCTGAATATTATAGTGATACATGCATATCTAGGTTTATAGTAGAATAATTCACAATAGCCACATTATGGAACCAGCCTAGGTGTCCATCAACAGATGAATGGGTTACAAAATTATAGGATATACACGCAGTGGAATTCTATTCAGCACTAAAGAAGAACAAAATTATGTCATGTGCAAGAAAATGGATGGACTTGGAGAACATTATGCTAAGTGAGATTAGCCAGTCACAGAATGTGAAGGGTCACATCTTTTCTTCTCTTATACATGGAAGCTAGAGAGTAATCAGGATACAAGAAAGACTAAAAAGGAGGAGAAACCCCAATGGAGCAATGAAAGAGGTCTAGGGAGGCTGGTGATAGGGGGCAGAATTAACAAAGGAAATACTTCCACTGACATTTTGTACATATGTGAAATTATAAATTCAACCTCAATATCATGTATATGCACAGGGAAGGGGAGGGAGAGAGGAGGGAGCCTAGGGGAAGCTCACCAAGTGCTGTGTGCATGGATGTTTCTGTCACTCTGAACTTCATTATGATATGAAACTACAATGCACCAAAAAGTATATTAAAAATAAATATATAAGAGAATGCTCTTGCTTTTTTAAGAAGTGCATGTGCCCGGCGTGGTGGTGCACGCTTGTAATCCCAGTACTTTGGGAGGCGGAGACCGGAGGATCCGGGTTCGCGGCCAGCCTCGGCTCTCTCTATCTCTCTCTCCCTGTCTCTTTCTCTCTCTCTACTTAGTGAGGCCCTCCGCAACTTCGTGAGACCCGGTTTCAAAATAAAGTATAAAAAATAGGGCCGGAGGTATAGCGCGGAGGTAGAACGCCCCTGGGTTCAATCCCCGGTATCGCAAAAAAAAAAAAAAAAGAAGTGCATGCTTAAGTATTTAGGAATGAAATGTTATGAATATCTACAACTAGCATTCAAATAGTTCAGAAAAATAAAGGGTGTGTGTAGACAGAGGATCTTGCTGAAGGTCCACGGGTGCTCTTTTTACTCCATTGTTTTGCAGATTTAAAATCATTCCAATAAAAAATTGGAAGAGAGAAGGAATATCCAGGATAAAAGATAATTTAAATTAGAACTGTGCTTTTTACTTCATAATTTGTCAGAATTTGGGCTTGCATTTTAATAGTGATAAAAGTAATACATTGAACTCTCTAGTCAAATAAATGTGTATTCAATACCTGTTACACTAGATGTTTGGCGGAACACTAAAGAACTAGTAGAGTTAGTAAAGAACGGACATGTATAGCAGAAGGAGAAGAGCCAGAGGAAAAAAATGATCCATGTGCTGGATGAAGTTCTAGTGACAATATCACTGTAGAATAATTGTGTTGTGTGTCCAAAAACTTGGTCTTTCCTTTCTTTTGAGAGCACTCATTACAAAGATTTATGGCCACTTATATTAGATGGTTTCCTGGAGACTTACATTCCATTTCAAGCTTCAGAAGCTAAAACCACTGGCTCCAACTTCAATCGCAGGAAGCATCTGCAGCGACTGATGCTGCTTATGGTACTTGCCACGTAACAATGATCTAGTGCATGGAGCTCAGGGAAGGTTTCCATAAAGAAGTGATTGCGAAGGGGAGTTGTGAAGGATGAACAAGAGTTAACCTGGCAAGTGCGGTGGTAGGAGTATTCTAAATACATGTAACAACATAAGCAAGAACAAAGACACATTTGAAAACTAAGAGAAGGGCAGTATGGCTCGAGCACAGAAAGGGAAAAGACGAGGAACTGAAACTTTTTCCTACGCCCTAGGGCTCAAGTCTATTTCCTCCTTTTGCATTAACATGTAAACCACAAGGGGGCGCCCAACACTCAATACCTGGTTTGTGGCAGGACTGCCATCCCACCTGTGTTCCCTTTGTTCCTTCTAGTTACACAGAACCATCTTGGGTAGACCCCATCTCTTTCACATAAGCCTCTGCCGACTAAGCAACAAAGGCAGAGCTGAAGTGACTAAGTTCCAAGTTGCTACTGCCATACAATAGATGCCGTGTGTATCTCATGCTCCCTCTTGGGATAAAAAGCAAAAACAGCTTCCTGGATGCAGGTGTATCAACAGTACCATTCTTCTTCAGTTAGAATGATATTTTTCTTTGGATCTCCAGCATCAGAAAGGCTCGTTTTTCAAGGCTAGAGAACTGTTTACATGGGAGGAGGGGAAAATAAAAAGGAACGTGTTTGGTTTTGCTTTTTACAATGCTTATATTGTTCTGGCTTTTCCCTTAATGGTCATTGTGTGGAGGGAAGACATTTAGAAGTCGGTTCAGCATGCTTGTGCAGAATGCATTTGGATTAGCAGGAACTTTGTAAATTCTGGTAATAGAACTACGAGGTACCAGAACTCTTAGGTTCACAGACATTACAGCTTTTTAAACCAGGTATGGTGGTGCACGCCTGGAATCCCAGGACTTGGGCAGCAAAGACAGAAGGATCGCAGGTTTGAGGCCAGGCTCAGCAATTTAGTGAGACCCTGTTTAAAAATAAAAATTTTTAAAAAGGGGCTGAGCATATAGTTTGGTGGTAGAATGTGCCCCTGGGTTCCATCTCCAGTACAAAAACAAAAACAAAAACTTTTTTAGATAACTTCTGATAGAACACACATGAAAGCACCTGAGGGGAGAGATGATGTATGCCTTTGTCTATACCTCTGGAGTTGTTAGTTATCCAGGGCTTATAAACCATATAAGGAGGCACAGTGATTACTCAATGGTTACAGACATAACCCCACTGGGCTTCCTTCTGGGCAGACCCAAGGGTTCCCAGACCACACTACTTAACCCAGCCAGGACTGCTCATCCCCAGCAATGGAGCAAACTGGAACTGGCTTTGGATTCCAGAAGCACTAATAATCAGAATTCACTCAATCCCCCATCCAGAAATCACCACTTAAACATGTTCTAGGCCAATACTTTTAAATGTTAGAATGAAAGGCAATTAGGTAGTACTGAGGAAATTCGGCAGACCGAACTATCCCTCTCTGTTCTGCATTTAATTTGTTGAAACCCCTCTAATAAAAAAAAAAAAATGTGGCCGGACGTGGTGGTGCATGTTTGTAATCCCAGTACTTTGGGAGGCGGAGACCGGAGGATCCGGGTTCGCGGCCAGCCTCACCTTTCTCGCTCTCTCTCTCCCTGTCTCTCTCTCTCTCTCTCTCTTTCTGTCCTTAGTGAGGCCCTCCACAACTTCGTGAGACCCGGTTTCAAAATAAAGTATAAAAAATAGGGCCGGGGGCGTAGCGCGGAGATAGAACGCCACTGCGTTCAATCCCCGGTACCGCAAAAAAAAAAAAAATGTGCCTGCATTGCTATCTAGCTGGTATTATGTTTATACAAACAAAAGTTATCAAAATAATATCAGTTCCTTCTATAGATCTGGCAGGGCTGATAGATTAGAAGATATAAGGTGATTGTGATTTATCTTGATTCTGCGAATATTTATATTCTATGCATACTAATGAAAAATTTGGAAAAATATCCCACCTCACTTTTTGGAGCGTGACAACCTTGTGGACTAAGAAGCAGATGTACAGTTTATTGTTAGCTTCTTGATAACTATGTGAAAGGTCTTGGTTAATGAAGTCAAAAACAACATTCTGCTCCTTCATGTTGGCAGGTGATTGTTATTTAAACAGCAAACTGTGTTTAATTAGCTCTAAAGGTAGTAATAAAACTAGGTGAGTTTGACTACTGACTGCCAGAGGAAACGCAAATAAATTAAAAAGGAAAAATTCTAAATTTCTCTAGTACAATAAGGTAATGAAAAATTTCCTTCCATCGTATGTATGCACTTTAAAATTTATTTTTCATTTAACACTGTACCTTGGGGGATTGATTTTGCACCCGGAAGCTTGGTAATGGATCCAAAAACCACTTTAGCACTTTTTTATTCCCCAAACTTAGCAGTACTTGGGAAAATGGCTTAACAAAAATAATAATAACAAAAATGAGGTGGAATTCAACACTTCGACCTGAGTGTTCAGCCAAACAGAATCTTCAGGCTCTGAATTGTAAACTCATTCCATTAGACTTGATTTCAGGGTCACATTGAGCCAAAACCAACTTATGTGTCTTGAATTCACTGCTTTGAACTGAAAAGTAAACTGTTTCCTTGTTCCCAATGGGGATGCATAATGCTGAGAGATGGCTTCCTGTTTGTCCTGGAGGGGCTTCCCTTGCCTCAAAGAAGCCATCATTTGGGTCAGCTGTCTCTGCAGGGGCCATTCCTCACGGCCTTCTCAGGATAAGTGAGATTCGAAACACCAGGATATTGCAATCTATGAAACTAAAGGCTTGGCTCCTGCCTTGTCTTTGCAGAGGCTCTGGCTTTGGCCTGGATGCTGAAGGCATTTTGCTCCAAGTGACTCCTGCTAAAACACACCGTGACTTGTTTCAGATGCTCCCAAACATGGGAATGCTCCCCACATAGATATTTTAGACGGTCTGTAGGAGGACGGCCCAGAAAGAGTTGCACCTTCTTCGAGGGTGACACAGGAAGGTGCCACTGAATAAAAATAGCCCCCGATCAACATATGAGTCAATTGCTGTATTTATCCATTCTGCAGTTAGGAAACAAAAACTTTAAATGCCATCCTGCTGAAAATAACGGGCAATTAAAGTATGCCCAATCCATGATCCTACAAATGGTAGCCAAGTGTTCTTAAGAAACATCATGGAGGAATAATTATACTGAGGTTTCCAGTCCTTCAGTCCCCACTGGTATCATCTACTGAACTCTTAACCTTTTTGAATTTAAAAACATCCAGGGAATACCACTCCTACTTATTCTGATCACTTTCAGAAGAAGGAATAGCTATGTCCTGTCCTACTAAATTCTAAGTACAATGCTGGATTCTGGCGTAAGCTATTGCCTGGAGGAGTTGGAATGAGAGGGTGTGGACATCCAAAGCCTCTCCCATTCTCCCTCCTGGAAAAAATCAATTCCATTGAAAGCCCACCTGCAATCTACTTCAGGTGCGATGGACAGCATATTACTAGGTCTGTGCCTTCAGAATCCTTTCTTTCTAGTGAGGCCTTGCGAGGATCAGGCACCTACTGTAGCTCCTCTTTGCTGAGTATTTTCATCCTGGTCTGCTCCCCTTCCCTGAAACTGAATAAAAATGGAAAGCTTGTCTTGAGGTAGAATTGAAAGGTACCAGGTAGTTTAGAGGAGGTACTGGTTGTCAGGCAGAAATATGGGGCTTTGCTAGAGGATGGATGGTAAATGTATCCATCCTCCACCACAGTGCCCTAGATAGAGCAGGATGCAACCCAAAATGATAGCAATATGGAAATGAGGAGTGCACTGTATAGCTTTGCAGGGGAGGAGGGGAGAAATTGAAAGTTTAAAGAGGACACAAAGACCATTGTAAAATAAAGGTACATGCACTTCTGATGCAGGTAAATAAAGGTAAATGCAGGACCTTTAAACTACAGTAGTGAATGTGTGCATTTTGCATTGCTATAATCTGAGTTCCGAGAGTAAGTAATGTATTCTTCCCAAAGGAGTACTGTATACAGCAGGAGAGAGAGGGAGAACATATTGGAAAACTTAAAATAGTAATGGGAGAAGGGTGAATAGGAGAGCACAGAGGTTTTTAGGGCAAGAAAACTACTCTGTATGATAATGTGATGGTTGATACATGTCCTTCTGCATTTGTCTAAACCCATATGAGGTATGCCAGCAAGAGTGAACCCTAATCTAAACTATGGACTTTGGGTGATAATAATGTGTCAATGTAAGTTCATGAGTTATAACAAATGTATACTGTTGTGGGGGATTGTTGCTGGTAGGGGAAGCTGAGCATATGTCCGGGCAGGGTGCATATGGGAAATCTCTGCACCTTCCTCTCGGTTTTGCTCAAATCTAAAGTTGCTCTAAAAATAAAATCTTTAATTAAAAATAGTGATAATGATACAATAAAATTCAGTAAAAGAAGGTACATCAGGTAAGGGAAACTAAGAAATACTATCGAAGCACAATACATGAAGTATATACATAGAGAATAAAGTTAAAAATGGAATTTTTTAGCAACAACCACAATCCGAGAACAATAGGAACAGGCTTGAAGGCATATGGGCAAGGTATTTCTTGTTACTGTGTGGGCTGTGTGCTGTAGGATGTGGGACATTCTATTGTGAGCCTTTGGGAGATCTTGTTAGTTGCTACATAGATGGCTTTCGGAGGAGTACTGAAACTGTATACCGCTATCAATTCAGAGAAGGTAGGCACACCAGCAGATCAGGAAGGGTAGAACAGTTTACCTAAAAAATGAAAAAAATAGAGAACTTCTAGTAGAGATCCATAATGCGTTAGAATTGACATTGATACCCAGGAATTTTGCACCCTGAGGGATCTGTTAAATTAACTATAGACTGTGGACTACAAAAATCACAGCAGTGGATATCAATTAGGTGCTGTACAAAACAAGCCTATCTCCCTTCTTAAGGGGAAGGAAAAAAGCTTTGGGAATCCCAACTTCTCTGATTTAGTAGATTCCCCTGAAATAGGAAATGATAGTCCCAAGAATATGGAAAGTCAATTGTTGAAATGGCAGAAGAAAATCAAAGAAAACATTAATATTAGTAAGTATAAAAATGTGTTATGGGGTGTAGGGGAGAGAAAAAAGGAATACATTGCTTAAGTCATAACTCATTGTTGAACTCCATCATTGGAAAGTTATGTTGTCCATCTATTGCTTCCAAAGCTACAAACAACAAACCAGACTTCATTAAAGAGAATATGCTGACTTCGGCCATCAGAACACGCCCTGATACCATGCACAGGAAGTCAAATCCTAACAGGAGTCCTGAGCTCCTACTAATAGGATATTCATGTGTGATTAGAAATTTGCTCTCATTTGAGAAAAAGAATACCAAACCTTCCCCAAACTCCTGAGACTCCACATCTTCCTATTCATAGGAGCCAAAGAACGTCAGAAAAATATTTAATCCACATTTCTAGTTACTTTGAAATTCTACATAGTCAATGTTAAAGCCCTGGGAACAAGTTAACTAGATAGTTAGCAACCCAACAGAACAAAACTTGAAGCTACTATTAAAGTGAAAAGAAAACCTCATCTGAATAAGCTATTAAACCAGCGCATATTCAGTCTGTTAGAAATGATCGGTGAGCTGACCCAAAGGTGAAAAAGCAGTGTAATTTAGCATTATGATTTGGCCAGTGATTCACTGTTGGCCTTGATGTAATCCAAGTTCCTTGGCCATAGGATATAAATATAAGGCGGAGCCAAATATTTAGCATCCTAGTTTGCTTTATCCTTTATAAGCTAGCAAATGTTCCTAAGTGCCTTGTTTGCTTGGTTTGACTACCAGGCTTTGCTAGCAGTAGATGTGGATGGACCAAGTCCTTTGGTGTCATTATAGAGAAGTAGAAAGCCTGTCTTTATGATGACCCATGACCTCCAATGACAGTCTTGAATCCATTCATTGCACCACCCGAGCCTTCAGCCTCCAGATAGACTGTGCAAGGTGAGTTCATGTCTGTAGATAAAAGTTCTTAACTCCTTAAAATAATAGACACAATGCAGGCTCTAAGGGTATGTGCTCAGTTTTCCTGAAGAGAGGATTTCATTGGCCATTCATGTTCATGTTTAGATGGGGCTTTCATTACTTCAACAATGTGCAGCCTCAATGTTATAAAGAAGTGAATAAGACAAAGTAATTACCCTGAAGCAGTTCTCAGTCCACTGGGAAATATAAGCCCCAGCCAATTTTTAAAATGCATTCTGCATTACAGTAAAAAGACACATAGGCCTAATGGATCCGGAGAATTATACAAGGAAAAGTGACAAGATTAAAGTTTCTTCCTGAAATTGTCAGAAATAGTGATTAGGGACAAAGTTGGGACACCAGGACAGGATGGTCAAGTAAATTTAAGTCAATGGTTAAGTGAATACATGTGTGCGTGAATCTATACATACAGAACTGACAGCAAGTGGATTTTTTAGGGCTTTACTTGGAGCAACTGTTTTTTAAGAGCCTGGCACACTGCAATTATTTGCCATCGTGCCCATATATCTGGAAAGATGCTATGAACCTCTGACATAGCTAATTAAAACAAATGGCTCTTGCTGCATTATGAAGGGGGAGACAAGCAACATCTCAGTCTTTGTTAATAGATTCTGCCACGGACTAATGGAAAAATAAGGCAAAAAACTCCTGTCAGCTAGATATTTTTTCTAATTGTTAGAAGGGCCCTAGATGGGCAAGGATGACAAATACCACTACAAAAAGAGTTTTTAAAAATAAACCCAGAATAAACTGATAAGAATTTTTTTTTAAAAAGTGATCACTTGATATTCATACTTCTGGGAAAGCTAAGAGTTAGAAGTAGGAAGTGACCCATCTCTCTCCCACTTTTCATCTACCCTGATCCACAGAAAATTTGCTTGAACTGCTGATTTAAATGTATTTTTGGATGAAGCCTAACGAATGGCAGTTAAAAGAGAGGCAATTAGATCCTCTAACCTTAGGAAATGCTGACTGTTTAAAATATAGCACCCGTGCGCTTTACAAAAGACACTCTCAACCAAGTGTAAGGGAAGAAAATGCTGATGAGATTACACCACACACACACACACACACACACACGCATGCACATGAAAGAGAGGGCGCAAGCATGAGTGTGCATGTGAGCAAGAATCATGGAAACCTACATGCTCTGATTTTTCAAAGTCCCCTGTGGGCCTTGGTGGTAGTTGTTCATTAGAAGCATCCCCATGGATCCAATGAATCACCCATGCAAATACTAAACAAAGATGGAGAACCTGCTCTGCAGGAAACAGGAAAGGAGTTTTACAGATGATTGTACTGGGCTGGCTCCCTTTTTCCGATTGATCAGCTGGGATAGATAAAGTGCCTGGCGTTCCTTTGTTTCTCACATGCAAAGTGGCTGGAGGTTTATTAAGTAGAATGCGCAGTGAAAGCCCACTCAGCAGGAATTTAGCTAATGCACATGTTTAATGGCAGGTTGTGGAAAGAGCCCTGCTCTATGTCTTGCTGCGGAGTCCCAGATGCTGAGTAAGCTCGTGATGTTTCCCTGAGGAGTAAGGTGGGCTGGGAAGAGGAAAGGGGGAAATAATGAAGGAAAATTTTTCTCAGGGTGTGTATTTGAAAGGGAACGCAGGGCACATGCTTGCCTGCCAGAGAGCAGGAGGCAGAGACAGACTCAGGAAGCAGCATAGACCTACTTCCAATTTTAAACATGAATTAAATTTAAAATTATTTGCGAGGAGCTTTAGAGAAACACAGCAGTGAAATAAGGAATGGAGGCAAAATCAGGTACTTCTCAAGTGGCGGGGTCATGGAGTAGTGAAAGACTTTTTCGTTGTAGGCACCTGGGTAAATTCCCCAGCTCTGTTGCATAATAACTGGGATTACTAACACTGCCCATGGTATTCTGCATTGATAGCTAACATGCTTTGAGCACTTCTTTTTTTTTTTAACTTTTTTTTAACTTTTTATGTTCATTTATTGGTGCATTGTAAATTATAATTATACATTTTGATATATGTCAGGGTATGAACATCATACATGCACACATTGCACATTCTTATGTATTAGGGACTGGGGTGCTAGGCATCGTTTTACATAATTCTCTCTACAGCGTCATTTGATCAGTGAAGTTTGGGAGAGATTTGAGTATCTTGTCCAAGATTACATAGCCAATAGAGTGTAGTCAGAATTTGAACTCGGGTCTGTTTGACCATGTATTTGCATTCCAGTAATGCTCCTTGTGAAATAGATACGCTGCGACTTATCTCCCGGGGCTGGTGGTCTATGTAGACATAGTTGCAGTTAAGAACTGTTGGTTTTCTCTCCCTGATTGGACCCATTTGCTTGGTGCAGCAATCCAAGTGGCCTCTGTGGTGTCCATGTTGAGTCACTGGTGGCCAAGCTCTTGGAATTTGCCCATATTACCACAAAAAGAGAGTGACTGTAATCTGACTAGAACAAGCAGCCTACTGAGGGGCTGGGCTGCATCCTCAGCCCTCCTAGAGCCCTTTCTCTGTCCTGCCTGGGCTCATTCCACCCGTGGCCTCCACCCCTCAGCCTCAAAGACCACCTATGCTGCATCTCAGATCTGCATTGCCCGTCCTGAGCTTTCTTCAGAACTGCAGACTGCACATCTTCATTAGGATAACAGGTACTTCACACGTGGCATATCTAAAACTGATTGCTTGATACTTTTGCCCTGAAACTGCTCTTCCTTCAATTATTATCTCAGTGGTATGATCCATCCAATGCTGAAGCCTCAAATCATCTAAGAATTTGTGTGTGTGTGTGTGTGTGTGTGTGTGTGTGTGTGTGTGTGTGTTACTGAGGATGAAACCCAGGGTGTTCTGCCTCTGAGCTACATCCCAACCCTTTTTATTTTTAATTTTGAAACAGGATCTCATTAAGTTGCTAAGGGCCTCACTAAGTTACCAAGGCTGGCCTCAAATATGTGATCCTCCTGTCTCAGCCTCCCACATACTGGGATTACAGTCATATGTTAGCATGCCTTTCTTAAGGATTATTCTTGGTCTGTCTCCTGCTTGCCTTCCCCCACAATCAGTCCATTAGAAACTTTGTTGATTTTGTCTCTGGAATATCTTTTGATTCAATCACTACTATTACTGTGACCACAGTTCAAAAATTGCCGTCACCTCATATCTGGACCCCTATAATCATTCTGATTAGATTCCCAGCTCCCATTCTGCACTCCATTCATCATATGATCATCAGCATGAGCTTTGTGAAATATAGATTAAATCATGATTTCTCCTGCTTAAAGCCCTCCAATGACATCCCATTGCACTTGGAAAAAAATGGAAACTCCTTACCTTGGGTTGTCCTGGAGTAAGGCACCAGCTCCCCTCCAACGCCAGGTCCTACCACAGCCCCTTCTTACCTGCTGCTCTCCAGGTATGTGGGCCTCCAGCCCCCCACAAGCCAAGCACTTAGGTCTCTTGGAGGTTTGCACTTGTTTCTATTCCCTCTGCCTAGAATTCTCTTGCCTTCATTTCTTCCCATAGCAGGATCTTTCTTGATATTTAAGACTCAGCTCAGATGTCACCTCCTTAGAGAATATTCCCTGACACTGAAGTGACTGTATCTGTCCACATAACCCTTTGCAGTGGCAGTTTTCAATATCTGAGTTTTTTCTTATTCAATTATCTGCTTATTTTCTTCATTACTCACACATTTATTCCCTGATTCATTTCTACCACGCATCCTCTAGAACTGGACTGTCAATATAGTATTCACTGCCAACATATGGCTATTTAAATTCAATGAATTAAGCCGGGCATGGTGGTGCATGCCTATAATCCTAGTACTTGGGAGGCTAAGACAGGAAGGAGGATTGCAGGTTTGAGGACAGCCTCAGCAATGTAGTGAGACTCTCAGCAACCTAGTGAGTACCTGTTTCAAAAAAAAATAAGAAAAGGGCTAGGGGTGTAGCTTTGGGTTCAATCCCCAGTAACACACACACACACACACACACACACACACACACAATCAATCAATCAATCAATCAATGATTAAATAAGATTAAATTGAAATTGCATTTCCATGGCCATGCTGGTCCCATTTCAAGTGCTCCATACCCACAGAGGGCTAGCAGCTGCTCTATGGTGCAGTGTGGATATGTCACTTCCCTCGCTGTGGGAAGTTCTACTGGACAGTGCTGTTCTTCATTGTAAACTCCATGAGGGGAGGGACGGGGCTCATTCACTCCCCGATCCTCAGTGTCTGGCACGTAGCAGACTCTCAGAACTATTGGCCGAATGAATGAATGATGAAGCACTGTGTATCAAGAAGGCCTAATTTTTCACAAGGAGATATCACTCAGAGATACCACAAAAAGCCAAACTGTTGACTTACAATGGCTCCTCTGTCACAGTCAAAATCTCCTCAGGATTGTTCTGAAAATGGAAATTAATCCACCCAATGGGACCAGGAGAATTTAGCACTAATATTTGGAAGATAGAAAACCTGCCTCATGAAAAAGCTACCACTGAAACAAATTCCTAAATACTGAAGAGTCCTACACTGACTACAAAACCAGCTTTTAGGCCAAGTCAAAGTTTACTTTTTTATATAACCCTTGTGGGCAGTAGATGAGCCCATCTGCACTAAAGGCCCACAGTGTGCTGGCCACTATTATACCACAACATGAAATCCCAGACTCACACCCCCTTAAAAGAAATGGATGCATAAATACATGACTGTGATACCCTTGTTCCCAGACAGAGTCTATTGGAGGGACCAAAGAAACTACTGGCTGTGCCTAGTTTGGAAGAGATGAAGAATTATGTCAGATGAAGTGTCACAGGGAGATAGATGACCTTAAGCCGGGTCTCACATAATGAGTAGGATTTACCAGGAGTAAGTCAGGGAAAGAGAGCAGGCCTATGCCTGGGATGTAAGAGCGCTGAGGTGACACGGTGAATCTGGGATCATGAAATAGTTTAGAACACACAGAGTGCAGGGCGCGACGCTGGACATCCGCGTAATGAGCAGCCATGGGAGACACGCAGGCCATGGCAGGCCTTCCAGGAGCCACAGAGGGTTTGTACACTAATTGGAGGGTTTCTTGGAGTCACTGAGGAAGTTTACTTTAATGAAGAAACATAAGAACTGTATTTTGGAAAGATCCTTTAAGAGTCAGGGTTCTAATTCTGGCTTCTGTGGTCGTCTAAGAAAGCATATAGATCCCTTCTCAGGATTAAAAAAATAGACATAGAACTTCAAAGGAGACTGATTACATTGGAATATGGTTTTCAAAATCAGAAAACAAATTTGTGAAATATCAATATATGTGCTTCTTTATTAATGCATTGAATAGCAAGACCTACCAGCAGGTCCAGTGACTATTATAATTGTGAATGTGGTGAACATAAGTGACATTTGGGGATGTGTGCCGCAACCATAATGAGATATGAAAACACCTGTGATTTCATTTGGTGACAAGGTCACAGCTACTGCATGTAACACTGAAGTTTGTCTGCATGATGGGAGGAAGAGATAAATTCCAGTTAGAGATCAGTAAAAATCAAGACAATTTATTCCATACAAGTTTATGGACCACTGAATTCTGCCATGGATCTACATGAAACACTGCTACTCTAGCAATAGAGTGAACTTGAGGGTGAGAGAACAGGGTGCATATTGTGAGGCTGAAGATAAGGAAAGCCGCAGAAAGATATCACCATAGTTCAAGCGAGAGAGGAAGGAGCCTAAACCAAGCAGTTTGTTCAAACCTATTGTAGCATATGTTAACTTTCAAAATAGCCCATTTAAATGATACTTACTTATATTAGCAAGGATCTATTGGATGTCTCCTATAATAGGTACCCCCTTTATTTTATCTAAGATGTAATTTAATTGATAGAACTTTGAGATGTGCAAGCTTCTGAAACAGTGTGTCAGGAGAGAGACAGTCATGCTGGTTTTGTTTTCAAAGCCCATTTGGAACATGATGAGAAATCTGAGTAATTCTAAAATCTGTTCTGCCAGGGGAAAAATCTCTTTGATGCATTTTATGCATTTTTTTAACCATGTGTACACATAATGTTTAAAATCATGACATCAGCAATAGTAACACATTGCCCAAAACTGAGAGAAGTAGAATTTCACCTTCCTTCATCTCAACAGAAACATTTTAAGTGCACAGTGTTGGGATCCAAGAACATATTATAAAGGATCAGGGATCCAGGGAATCACCTTTTAAGACCTATTTATCTCATAACTTGAACTGAAAGCTTCTATCTTGTTATAAACTCTTAAATGCACTGTCTCTTTTATGGTGCCTTATTGAATTTTCTAGGCTCTAGGTAGAAGTTTTAAAACAGGCTCCCTCATTCCTCATTTTTATTGCCAATAGCAGTGGTGAGGGAGAGGGGATGTTTGGAGAGGGAAGTGTTTGTACTCATTTACTGGTTTTAGGTGTCTCACTGTTTCCAGCCTGTGTGTTTGCCTCTATGAGCACAGGTAATGATAACATGCCCTGGCACAAGGGTCCTGCATCTTCTGCTGAATGCTATACTTTGCATGCAGCAGGTTATTAGACTGAAATTATGTATTTCATCTCAGAATAGAATAGGCATTAAGTGTATAATCAGAAAGCCAGAATTTCTGGGTTCTGAACTCCTCTGCTTATTAGCTATGCGATCTGGGGCAAGTTATTTAAATATTCTGTAGTTTTCCTCTGAGCAAAAGACATAAGGTTAGAACTTACAGTGCCTTTCTCAGAGAGATGTACTAACAAACAAATTAGGACACATAACGTGCCCACACATGGTCTGACATAAAAATAAGAGTTTAATAAATGTTGGGTGTTGTTATTTATATTATCATGGAAAATGCACACGTGCTTCCTACACAAATAGAGGTTTCTGTAAATTGCTGCTCTAGGTTGAGAAAAGTGGAAAGTTGACCATCATGTTTATATCAGATATGATTTCATTAATACTGGAGACATGATTTGTTTTTATTTGAAACACATTAGAGGATAGAATTTGGATGGATGTCCAAGTTCCTAATCAAAACAATCCAAACCAACTGAGATTTAGCTTCAACAACATAGAAAGATTACTGTTCTTACTGAGTCTGACTTAGTCAAGATCAGAAGGGCAAAAAAAGTGCCAATATGTATCTCCCAAACCACACAGAAGGACTAAGAAAAAGGAAAGTCAACAACAGTAACAAGAGAGAAAGCTCTTCAGAGTTGTGAACCTTTGGGGATTGCTATTTGACCAAGTTAAAAGTTCAAGTTGCCATCGCTTCTAGATTCTTAGCTATGCCTGTGGGCAAGATGGGAAGGCTGTTTCACTGTAGGGCATTTATAACAAACTGAAGGAGATGGAGTGAAAGGGACACGCATTTATGTAGTCCTTGGTGATATGTCAAAATCGAGGCTGTGCTGTTTTCCCTTCCATTTGTCCCTGGGAAGATAAGAACTGTCACTTCTTATTTGTGTTATAGATATAAACTTGGGTGTATAGTGGAAAAGGCAAGAAGAGGAATACTTTTTCCAAATAATACTACCTTTTAAAAAAATAAACACGCAGTTCCATTACACATGTATGTGTCCTATTGCCACATAACAAATTATCACAAGCTCAGAAACTGAATACCCGGTTACGATCTCATGTTTCTTCAGATCAAAAGTCTGGCATGACTGGATTATGCCCTGGGTTGCAAAGCTGTATCAAGGCATCCACCAACTGTGCCTCACCTGGAGGATGGAGTAGGGGAAGATCTCCCTCCAAGCCATTGGAGGTTGATCTTCATTTCCTTTTGGTTGTAGGACTGAGGTCCCTTTGCCTTGCTGGCTATCCGTTGGGGACTGATCTTAGTGACTAGTCATGCTGAGGTCCTTGTCATGTGATCCCCAAAAGGAAGTTCATGACATGTATGTTGGCTTTCTTCCAGGCCTGCCTGATCGCATCTCTCTGATAAAGATCTTGTGTAGCCAGCAAGAGAAAATGCTGCTTTTAAAGAACTCGTGTAATTAAATCAGAATTACATAAGCAAAATTCCTTCACAGAAGTACCAAAGTTGTGTTGGGCACAATGGTGCACACCTATAATCCCTGTACTTGTGAGGCTGACACAGGAGGACCAAGGACAGCCTGTGCAACTTAGCAAGACCCTGTCTCAAAATGAAACAAATAAAAGAAAGAAAAAGAAAAAGCTGGGGATATAGCCAGGTTCAATGCCCAATACCCTCCCATGCCCACACACATGCACACACAAAGAAGTACCCAGATTTGTGTTTAACCAGAGTCTGGGAATTTTGGGGGACCATATTAAAATCCTGCCTACCAAAATATTTATAAGAAAAATATTTACTGGATGCTTAACTAGCATATCCAGGGAAAGGAGAATGAATGGTAGAGAACAAGTTGTTGAGTTTCTTTCTAGACTAGTTGATATTGGAAACTCCACATCATTTGGTTTGTTCATGCTCCTAACAGCCCTTACATCTACACATAAGACTAAAGGCTGAGATTTTAAATAAAGCGTCTTAGGTCACACAGCTCAGAAAAACAAGACAAGATTTCAAACTTTAGAGGCCTTCTGGCTCTCCTCCATGGCAGTGGCTCTCAAACATTAGGATGCATGTGAATCCATGGAGAGCTTGTTAAACACATCATTTCTAGGCACTCCTCACAGATACTCTGATTCAATAGGCCATGGCTTGTGGCTTAAGAAATCATGCTCTGTAGCAATGTTTCCTAGAGATTCCAAGGACTCTCTGGCCAATATAAGCATGCTTACTTTAAAAACAGATGTGTCAACACCAAAAAATGTAGAAGGACATAATTACAGAATAAAATATAATCTTTTATGTCCTCATTTTTCTCATCTCGCCATGGAATGATAATGAATTTGTACAGAATGTACTAATCCCAGGCCTGACATTTGGGAACCACTCTTCTATACCATAGTTGAAATTAAATTATTTACATGACATATATGATTGATTAATTGTACATAGGATACAATTTCAATATAATCTTAATTTATTAATATTTGAGTATAACACTAAAATTTTGAAAACTCTAAAGATATTCCATGATCTAAGAGATGATTAATCTTTGTTCTGTCGGTGTTCAGAAGTACTACTTAATAGAAAGTTCCAGTTGACAGATTACCATGTTAACAGTATCTTATACTATGTGTATGACTGTGTTCTCAGAAGGAGAATCATGGCAGTAAGAACCTTTTTTATCTTTTTTTCACAGATTAAATTCCCAAAGAGATTTCTTTGTTCATAAAATACAACTACTGGTATATGCGTATGTTTACTCAAAAATACCCATATATGTGTGTGGATATATATATTCTTACTGAGCAGTTGTTGTATCATACATCCTTGTCTCTGGCCTTCAAATTTCAAAAAAGAAAATCACCAGAAGTAGTCATTTGAACACAATCTTTATGCCAATAAAGGGATCACTTCACATAGAAAAATATATTGATTTATGAACTATTGGGGAATACATTTTAGAGACCTCAGAGATCATAGGACATAAGAAATGGGAAAATGAGACAGAATATTCCAAATACTTAATGTGTTTCAATTACCATCTATATCAAACAGAGTGGCTAGAAGTTCCATCTCACTCAGGGCCTGTGTTCAAAATTCAGCAGGAAATGCATAAAGCATTTACATAAAGCAGAACTATCTCTAAAAATCAGATAAAAGGAGAGACTAGATCTTACTTTCTTCACTTAATCACCGGATCCAGTGTTTGGCTAAGTTTGAGGACCATTTTGTATTTTTACAATACACATCAGTTTTTGTTTATGTTGCTGTTGCCATAATTATGCCATCACTGTTGTTGTTTGATTTCGCAGAGTCCTTAGATTTATTTATTTATTTATTTATTTTTTTTTTTTTTTGCGGTACCAGGGATTGAACCCAGGGGCGTTTTACCTCAAGTCCTTAGATTTAAATTAAACTTAATGAACATATGATACTGTTCCACCATAGAACTTTTTTTCTTTTTTTGTGGCATTGATAATTGAACACAGGGGCATTCTACCACTGAACTACACTCCCAGCCCTATTAATTAATTAATTAATTTATTTATTTATTTATTTATTTGTTTTTGTTGTTGTTTTTCAACAGGATCTCCCTAAATTGCTGAAGGTCCATTAAGTTGCTGAGGCTAGCCTTGAACTTGTGTTCCTCTTGTCTCAGTCTCCTAAGTACTGGGATTACAGGCATGTGCCACCACACCTGGCTACTATAGAAAATTTTGAAAGAGATTATTAGACTTATTGTTTATCTCTGTACTGTTCACTACATTTAATGTAAATGTAAATTGATTAAGTAAAATTAAAAAATTCCTCAGTCACCCTAAACATATGTCAAGTGCCCACATGTGGGGAGAGGCTACCATATAGACAGATATAGAACATCTCCATCAATCAGAGAGTTCTTCTGAAAGGCACCAGATTCATCATTAGCTGAATACTTTGAGAGGTAACCATGATAGTAAGAGATAATAAATTAGAATGCTTTCATATTTTTATTTTTATTTTATGACATTTTTATTATATGTCTTAGAAATGTGAGTTTCAAAATGTAATGAGGGAAACAACAGTATCATTCTTGCATGATATTATTAGCGTTCATTGAGTACCTACACTGAGCCAGACCCTGTGCCAAATGTTTGCCAACTGTATTAGTTCATTTTCTATTACTATAATGAAATACCTGAGGCTGGTGATGCTTTATAAAGATAAGAGGTTTATTTAGCCTACAGTCTTGAAGGCTGAAAGCCAAAACAGCATAGGCTCTGGCTGATGGCCCCCTTAGCTATTTCACATCATGGCTGATGGCATCATACTATAGGCAAAGGTCACATGGCAAGACAGAAAGCCAGAATGGGGGGAGAATCCAATCTTGTTCTTTTTATAACAATCTTCTCAAGAAAATTAATTGAGGGTCCCAGGAGAACTACCTTAATTATTTCCAAAGGTGGCACCCCAATGACTCAATGATCTTCCACTGGCCCCATCTCTTAAAGGTCCCACTAGTTTTTAACATCACCACACTGGGCCAAGCTTCCAAAACAATACCCCTATGATTTGGGTATCATTATTATCCCCATAGTACAGTCAAGAAACCAAGATGTAAAGAGGCTAGGTGATTTGCTAAAGAGGCCCCTGCCAATTACTGGAAGTAAACATAGGATCTACTCTAACATATAAGTACTGGTAGATATTTCCTTAAATAAGACCCCAAAGCTCAGGAAATAAAACTGAGAATCAACAAATGGGATGGCATCAAGTTTAAAAGCTTTTGCACAGCAAAGGAAACAATCAAGAGAGTCTACAGAATGGGAGAAAATCTTTGCCAGCTACTCCTCTAACAGAGGACTAATATCTAGAATATATAAAGAACTTAAAAACATAACACTAAAAAAACCCAAATTACCCAATAAAAAATGGGCAATTGAACTTAATAGACATTTCTCGAAAGAAGAAATACAAATGGCAAACAAATACATTAAAAAATGGTCAACATCATTAGCAATCAGGGAAATGCATATCAAAAGTACCCTGAGATTCCATCTAACTCCAGTTAGAATGGCAATCACCAGGAATACAAACAATAATAAATGATGGTGAGGATGTGGAGAAATAGAAACTCTTATACACTGTTCTTGGGATTGTAAATTAATACAACCACTATGGAGATCAGTATGGAGTTTCCTCAAAAGACTAGGCATGGAACCATCATATGACCCAGCTATACCACTCTTCAGTATCTTTCCAAAAGAATCAAAGTCAGAATACTATAGTGATACATGCATATCCATGTTCATAGCAGAACAATTCATAATAACCAAATTATAGAACCAACCTGGGTGTCTGTCAACAGACGAACGGCTAAAGAAAATGTGGTATACACACACAATGGAATTTTACTCAGCCATGAAGAACAAAATTATGTCATTTGCAGAAAATGGATGGAACTAGAGAATATTATGTTGAGATCAGCCAGTCTCAGAAAGGCAGTGATCATATGCTTTCTCTTATGTGTAGAAGCTAGAGAGAAAATCTAAAACAAACGGGGGCTTTAGATAATTAAGGAGAGAGACCAGTAGAATAGAGGAAGGGTATTGGGGAGGGAGATGGGGAAGGGGAAAAAAAAACTAATGAAGGAAACAGTTCAAATAATGCTATGCCCATATATGAAAATATTACTCCCAATCTCACTAATATGTACAAGGAGGGGTGGGTAGCAGTGTGGGGCCTGAAGGGAAACACCAAGTGCCGTGTGCATGTGTGTGTGTGTCGCTTTGAACCTCACTATGAAGTATAATCATCCTGCACTAATAAAAAGTATATTTTTAAAAAGATGCCCCTGCTAGGAAGCAATAAAGTTAGAAACCAGACTTTCTCAGGCCACACTGTGATGCCAGCAAAAGTGATCTTCAGGGACCTCCCACTTCTTTTTGCAACTGTCTCTCTTTAAGCTCTACTTGCTCAGACCTTGTCTGACACCCCTCCCCCAACACGACACAGCTTCTGTCTCCTTTCCAACAGAGACAATAAAACAATCCTTGCTAATGGGTTAATCGTGTACTCCCAGACATCGCGTTCATAATTCATTAGGAAACTTTCTGGAGACCTTGGTCCAAATCAAAAGGCTAACACTAATGGTGCTTTCCTCTCCCATTGTCAAACTGCTCTGTGACATAAAACTGCAGACAAAGTAAACAGTACTGTTTTCATATACTATGACACTAAAATCAAGACCTGTGCATCCCTGGCCAAATCGCATGGTCATCTTTCCTCTGTAGCAGTGAGCAGGCCTGGAGGGATGGGGCCACAGCCTGTGGGTTCAAAGCTTCTGCTAATTGGGAACCAGCTACTTTGATAGGACACATTCTTGGGTGTGTGTGTTGTGTGTGCTTGTGCGTATGCAAGCTCGCATGCGCGTGCTCATGTGTGTATTGAAATGGCTTTGGATTTATTAAAGTAAATATAATGCACTTCCTAGGTCCTAAAACATAGGAGAGGATGAAAAGGGGGAGGGTGGACAAGCACGCCTATCTCTATGGTGAAACAATATCTAGCTTAGAAGTTCAGGTAAAAATAGCTCCGAGTAACCAAAGATTAGGTTCCTACATTTAAAAAAAAAATTCAGCCGATTTGTAATGATCTCTTATTCCCTCGTTAGAAAGAAGGTGAAGGTGAAGGGGCTGTGTTGATGGAGGCCAGGATGCTACTGAGCAAATAATTTGGGGTGGGAACTAAAGAAGCTGGAAATGAGAAGAGCGAGCAGAGAGAGATGAGTATGTCAGTCGGGTTTGGATAGAGACCGGAGCAAAATAAGAACAGGGAGCAGATGCCTTAGAACCCTAGGGAGCAGCCAACAGAGTGAGCAGAGGAGTCAGAGGAGTGAACACCTACACACAGCCGGCATGGATTGGCTGCTTGCATCAGGAACACAAAGGAAAACAAAAAAGAATGCTTTAGAAAAGCGAAAGGAGCCAGGCATGGTGGCGCATGACTGTAATCCTAGTACTTGGGAGGCTGAGACAGGAGGATCGCAGGTTCGAGGCCAGCCTCAGCAATTTAGTGAGGCCCTCAGTAGTTTAATGAGACCCTGTTTCAAAATAAAAAAAATAATAAAATAAAATAGGGCTAAGGGTATAACTTAGAGAGGTAGAATGTCCCTGGGTTCAGTCCCCAGTAACCACCCCCTCTCAAACAAAAGAAAAGGGAACATAAAAAACAACTCTGATCTCTCTCAGGTTGCGGCCCTCTCTGCTCTTATCATCCTCTTTGTTATCACTCAAATCTCTCCTCCTGCCCTCCAAAGATCTCTGGAAATCCCATAACACTTTTCCTGGCTAAATGTGCAGGCACACCTCCCAGCATACACAGCATGCCTGACCCAAATAGGTTAGCCACATGTAAATATTTCCAAAATGGTGCCCTCGCCTCCACGTCAGTTCTTGGCTTAATGTACTGTGTGTACACGTGTTAGGGACTGATTTGTGTCCCTTCAAGATGGCAGCCAAGACACCCCCCACCCCCAGGGTGACTGTAGCTGGAGATTGTCTTTAAGAGATAATTAAGGCTCATGAAGTCATAAGGGTGGTGCCCTAATCTGTTGGGGCTGTGTGGCCTTCTAAGAAGAGGAAGACAGAGGGTTCTCCCTGGCTGCCCACCTGCCCGCTAAGTTCAGCTCCTCTTTCTCTAGCATGTGAGGACGCAGCATGAATGTGGCCACCTGCAAGCCAGGTAAAAAGTCCTCACTAGAGGCTTGGACTTGGACTTAGCCTCCAGAACTGTAAGAAAACAGGTTTCTGTTGCTTAAGCTTTCCAGCCTATATTTTTTACAGCAGCCTAAGCAGACTATGACAGTTGGGTGGGTGTGGATGGTGGCTATTAGCAGAGTGCTGGTTGAATGCAGGTCACCCACATTAGAATAAACTCTCACAAGGCAAGGATCATCAATTTAGCTTACTGTATTTACTCCAATGAGCACGATATATATGTAAAGCAATTACCTAATAAATTCCAGTGAATTCTGCTATTTCTTTTAACTTAGGGGTGATAAATGCCTTTTGCTTTTTTTTTATTGCTGTGCATACAGTTGTCTCCCCTTTTCCTGTTCTACTCTGCCTCCCCTAAACTTCCATTTAGCTGAAAGCAGGAACCCAGTTATAGCAAAACTACAAACTCTGGGTTATTCTGGACAAGGTTGGGGTAAAGTTGTTCAATAACTCACAGTTCATGAATATGATAATCAGGCATGAGTCTTTCACATTCTGTAGCATTTATATTATACTGAAAGTTGCACCAGGTGTGCACACTTTGGGGGGTTGTGCTCCTCAGTTAAATTGTTTGAAGAGAGGGCACCTTCAGTTATCAACAACCTGTAATCCCAGCTACTACTCAAGAGGCTGAGGCACGAGGATCACAAATTTGAAGACAGCCTGGGCAACTTAGGGAGACCCTGTCTCAAAAGTAAAATAAAAAAGGCTGTGGGGTGTAGCTCTGTGATAGAGTACTTGCCAAGCATGTGTGTGGCCCTGGGTTCAGTCTCCAGTGGGGGTTGTGGGAGAGAGAATCAGGTAATATATGTGGGACTAGCCAATCATGCTTTCCCACTGCTTTAATCAGTGTGTTGAAAACTCTAGAAGTCTGGAAGTAATCAGATGCTGTAAAAATGGGGTGTAAAGATAATACCTTGTCCTCCACCTTGGACTAGCACACCCACGTCCCACAGTTTACATTAGAGAATCCTTTCTTGCCTCAAAAAGACAGTGGTCCTTGTGGGACGACATCCTGTGGGTAATAAGTGTGCCCCTACAGGCTTACCCTCTTTAACCTTTAGATATCCCAGTCTAGCAACGTGAACCCCAGAAAAGACTATTGGAAGGGGAAACATGGGGGAAAGCACATAAGACTTCAGAACCAGCAGGGAAAATAAGGTGGCAATGGCCCCGTTAACAGGAAGATTAGTTCTGCTTCTGTCCCCACTGTTGTGGGTGTTGCCTGGGTTCAGATCAGTTTTCTTAACAGTGTTTCCAACATTATACCTGAGCACACCAAGAGCCTTTCCTGGACCACATTTTGTGTTGCAGAAGTCAACGGAGCAAGATTGATTTCTACCTCTGCAGGGTGCTGGCTAGTTAGGAGACAGGGAGGGGAGCCCAGGCTCCCTCTACCCCTACATACCCCTCACTGATCCCCATGGAAACCAAAGGGGGGTCCAGAGATCAGAATCCACAGTCACTGATCCTCCCACCCACACGCGCATGCTCCCTTCTCTCTAAAGCTGCAAGCTGCTAGGATTCAGATCTTTGAGGCCCTAAACCCTTAAACCATCATATAATCATTTCTCACAGGTAAATTAAAATTGTAACCAAGTTTCAATAGGGTGGCCATGTAGTTTATCATCCACACCTGGACACCAGTGAGAACGAAAGGAGAAGTGATTGACACAAGCCAGGACAACTGGAATAAACCAGTTTCCCAGGAATTTCTTGGGCAAATGGGATGTATAATTACCCTAGTCCAAAAACCTATAAAGGGGTAAAAAAAAAGAGTTATTTTTCCTTGACAACTTACCTGGTATTCTTGTGTAAATATTAGATTCTTTGAAAAAAATTTCTCTACAGTTATTCTAATAAGCTTTTCTTTGTTAAGAAGTTGACACTTGGTCTGCTTATTGTTAAATCAGTGTTTCTCAAAGTGTAGTTGCTATACCACTAGGAAAAACAAATTCCCAGGCCACTCCTCGCCTACTAGGGGTGAGGCCCAGTAGCTTGTCATCCAGGTGATTCTGGAACACACTGAAGTTTGAGGACAACTGGGCTGATCAATCCAGCCTGAAGGTAGCTTGTTAGAGATTGGCCAAAAATTATCTTGAAGTGATTTCTTGCCCAGTGGAAAAGGAAAATGTCGAGTTGGGCATCATCATCCTCTTGGGATAACTGATAACCCTACTGACAGTCATCTCCACCTGAGGCTAGTTGACTGTCAAAGTATTCACCTGTCATCTGGTTGCCTGAGTCTGAAGGAGGAGCCTCTGCACAGGCCACATGTGACAGTTTGCAAGACGGGTTTGCTCCTTAGGAATGGACCTCAATTTAAAGTATGACTTTCTGACCATTGGGTTTCTGGCTCATTTTCATAAATGCATTATGTGTGATAGCAGAGGGATGTCTGCATTTCCCAGCTGTGATGTTAGGAACTAACATCACCATTTTTCATGTCATTCAGAGTAGGTTGGTAATTCTGCACTATCAATTGGTCCCCAAAGCTCAGAACAGCAAAAGCTTATTTCTTGCCCATGTTTTATGTCTATCATAGTTTGATAGGGTAAGAGAGTTGGAGGGTCCTGTTCATTGGAGTCACTCAAGGATCAAAACTGCCATCCACAAATGTTTATGATCTCCATATAGAGAGAAGAGAGTCCTAGGGTGTTACACATCAGCAGTTAAATGCTCTCACCTGGAAGTGACACATTTCATTTTTCCCAACTCATTGACAAGAATTAATGACACAGTGCCACTCGTGGAGTATTAGATATTAAACAGGCATAAAAATAAATTATATAACATATAAGAAAGTGGTAAGTACCATGGAAAAGAAAAACAACAGGCAAAGTGGAGTGGGTATGCTGGCATGGATGAGGAAGTAGGGAAGTTGTATTCTGAGACAGGTGGTCAGGGGACACTTCAGGAAGAGATGGTAACTTGTGAGCAAAGACTTAAAGGAGAGAAGGAATTAGCCATGAAGATATGAAGGGAAGGAAATTCTAAGCAAACAGAGGAACAGCTAATGCAAGTGCCTTAGGTTGGAATGTACCCGACATGATTGGGGCCAGCACAGAGGCTGCTGGTGTGAGAGAGTGGGGGAGAAAGTTGGAGGTGAGCGGGAGAGGTAAAGGACTCATGAGGACCTCGACTTTTACTCTGACTGCAATGGTGGTGATCTGTTACAGGCATGTGGGAGGAAGAATGGCATGACCCAACTTACATTTCACACTGATTGCTCTTACTACTTCATTCAGAATAGCCTCTAGAAGGCCCAAGGTAGAAGGAGGAGCACCTCATACCTAGGAAGCTACTGTCATAATCCAGGCACGAGATGGTACTTTGGGCCAGGGAGGCAGCAGAGATGGGGAACAGTGATCAAATCCTAGATACATTTGGAAGGACTTTCTCATACGTTATATGTAAGACAAAGAGTCAAAGACCACTTGAAGGTGTTTTGCCCAAGAAAGGGGAAAAAATGGAGTAGCCATGAATGGAGTTGAAGAAGGCTACCTACCAGGGGAGAAGCTTCCTGGGGGAAGATCAAGAGTTCAGATCCAGCGTGAAATGTGAGCAGCTACAGACAATTTTTAGATACCAAAAGTAAAATAAGCAAAAGAAGTAGATAATCTCACACTTTCACACATACTGGTTTCCCCAATTGCACCATTTAGCTAGATGTAAAAAAGATCTGAAACAGATCTTTAGACAAAAAGCTATGATATTACTAAATTTTACCTATTTCATAGAAATGCCCCTGAATGCAATAGGAAAAGTGAAGTTAAAATTAGAAATCTAGCAGAACATCATAACTCATTTTTGTGTTTGAAGTAAAGTTCATGACACCTATCAGCAAATAGTAAATATTTGATAAATTAGTGAATAAAATCCCCCACCCCCTGTCTATCCAGGTCTGTAAGTATTAATGGCCAATGGAATGGCCAATGGGGAGGTACAATAGGAGATAAGGTGAGCCGATCATAAGGCATGGGATTGAAAAGATGGATCATTTTAGCTCAAAGGGGACTTCATATATTGACTTACCACTAGTATCAAGAGGCAATACACAATTTAACCTTAGAAGAATTTGTATTAGTTGGAAATTCTTTTCTGTTGTAGAAAAAAATGTTCCCTTGAGATGACTCATCTCAAGATCTGCCAGGGCAATAGCATTCAGTCTTCTGATTTTCTTTCTTTTTTGGGGGGGATTCATTTGAACATGTTTCTCTCTGGCATTTGTGGAATAGGTATCAGTGTGACATTTTATTTCCCTGTTATACGGGTGGTATCCAACCTTGATGTTTTGTGTTGAAGAGACTGTCAGGGCACCAGTGAGTCTGTAGCCATGAGACAAACTCCCTCACATAAAACGAGCTGTCTGCCACCAAAACTAATGTGTTTGCATTTCATGCCATTTATGTTTTATGAAACAATTTAAATTATGTTGATGGAAAATTAACACCAAGTGAAATGTCTTACCCCATGTTGAGAACTACAGTACATTTTGTGTGGAGGCAATGCTTCAGAAATTTAAGTTACAAATAAAGCACTGGAAATAACTCTCAGTGGCTAGTATCTCTGAAGTACTAAAAGCATCTCTGTTGTAGATACACTAAATGATTAGGATTATTGCTGAAAGAGAAACAATACAAATTTTGAGAAGGGGAAAACTCTTAAGGAATTTTGTAATGTTAACTGACTGGAAAAGAGTAAAATACACTGTATTATAGGAGAGCAGAGTCATCGTGGGCTGGTTTTTCGTAAGTTCAACTGGCTGAATTGCATGTGCTTTGGTCCCTAGACATAGATTATAAGCAGAGAGCGGCCTTGCGATGTATCCAAGATATTTTTCATTTCATATGTGCAGATTCATCATAGCTAGTACTATACCTAGCATTGGTAACTGTGATTATAAAGAATTTGTATTTGGTCTTCACCCCTAGTTCCTGACACAGAGCTTCTAAAAGGCTTGGGATTTCCTGGATGACAGAAATGCCTAAGGAGACCATTGTTGGTGGGCCCCTAGATAGTGTTAGGGTAGGGAAGTGGTCACCAGAAAGGTTAAGGCATAACCACAGGATTAGAACTTTGAGCCCTGCCCCAGACCTCCAGGGAGGAGAGAGGGGCTGGTGTTTAAGTTAATCACAATGGCCAATGATAAATCATGCCCATATGACAGAGTTTCTGCACATCCCTCAGTGACAGGGATTGGAAAGCTTCTGGGCAGGTGAACATAGGAAGGCTTGGAAGCTCTGTGCCCCTTCCCACATGACCTGTTCTATGCATTCTTCCATTTGGCTGTTCCTGAGCTTTATTCTTTATAATAAACGATCACAGTAAGTAAGGTGCTTTCCTAAGTTCTATGAATTGGTCTAGAAAATTATTGCACCTGAGAAGAAAGGATTGTGGGAACGTCTTAACTTCGTAGCCAGTTGGTCACTGTGAAGCACATCTGACTTAGATTTGCAGTTGGTGGGTGTCTGAAGTGGGGGTAGTTTTGTGGAACTGAGCCCTTAACCTGTGGGTTCTGTGAGAACTCCAGGTAGTTCATGTCAGAATCAAATTGAATTGTAGCACATCTAGTCGGTGACCAGTGAGTTGGAGAATTGGTCAGTGTGGAATGAAATCCACCATTTGGTGTCAGAAGTGTGATTTAAAAAAAATAATTCTATGACACAGTATCCAAAGACACAGTATGGAAATGTCTTAGAGTATTTGTATTCACACATATTTCTTACATTTTTCTCTTTATAAAGTTACCTTCTAAAAATAATCCCCTAAATTAGAGGGAAATCACATTGTGCTGACCCACAAATGAGGAAATTGTAACTCCAAGGGGTCATTTAGAGCCTTGCCTGCTGTCCGTCAGTGGAAGCATCTAGTGTCTTTCACTCCCAGGCAAGGACTCTTTTTAATCACAATTATTCATGAAGCCCTTCCCAGATATCAGTTTACTGGTGCATTATCTCATTTAACTCTCATAATAATCCAATGAAATATATAGATTATCTCGTACATTTTTACAAATGAGGAGATTGAGGCATAAAGAGGTTAAGAGGCTACCCAAGGTTGTCCAAGTAAGGCTCTAAATGTGAGCAGTCTGGTTCATAGAACTTACACCCTTAACCACTGTACAGTACTATCTTTTTTATTTTTAAAAAACACTTTTATGGGTGCATTATAGTCTTAAAAAGACACAAGCACTTTCAAAGAAATGGGCTTCTTTGGAATATGTCCTCAAATCATAGTGTATATGAGAATCTCTGAGAACTGATTCAGTGGATCTGGGGTGGGGCCCAAAAATTTTCATTGGATCAGGTGTCTGTGGCTGGGTCTCACACTTTGATAACACCTCTGCTCTCTGGATGTGTGGTTCTGAGATGGGCTAGGAGTCTTCTGAATCTCTTGACTTCAGCACATACTTTGGACATTTCACATAGTGACCTACTGTCATGAGAATGCCCTCCTTTCATGTGTGGTGGTTGGCGCATCTAGCCCAGAAGCCACCAGCTGCAGACCTCCTGGTAGGAGAAGCTGAGTTTTCTTCTCCTCTTTCACAACAGCAGAACCTTCATTTCCTGGGGTTTTGGCTCATAAGGTGACACTCAATTCACCTTGCTCCTTCTTGACCCATGTCTCACACTGAGTCATTCTGCGCCAGGGGCGGGAGCATACCTGTGCTCTCCTTCCTCTAATTGTCCAAGGAATTGGACCATGGATAGTCTTCCCTACATAAAAAGAAGATTCATTATCGCTGAATAATTGCACTGAAAATAGGTGTTGGATACAGTGAAATGAAATTGCCCATGGATTCTGTCCCAGGCTGGGAGTGGAGAGAGGATTTAGGAGAGGAGGGATGGAGGGATAAGGACTTAAAATATTTTATCCTAGGCATTATAATTGATGTTTGGGGTAAATTTAAATTCTCATAGCAGACATTGAAGGAACACATTGCCTACATTCTTAGAAATGAGGATCCTAAGCTCAAAGAAGTTAGGTAATGTGCCCAAGGTTGCACAACCAATAGGTGATGGACTTGCAATTTAACTCTGGCCTGTGTGATTCCAAAGTGTATGATCCTTCCATTGTATCACACTGCATACTGAGAGGAAGGCGGCCAACACTAGGCAGGTATCGAGCTGAGGTCAATTCTAGATGACTGTAACACTGCAAAATGCAAATCCTTAGCTGTTAAGCTGTAACTGCCTTCCAGCAAGTGCTTAGCTAAGAGAAGTTTTTGTGAGAGATTCCCAGGGTCTAAGAGCTCCTCTCTGCTGGTCTTTATCCATTGCAACTAATTAGAGGAACTTCTTCAGAAATTGGGGCTGTACAATGAAGGATAAGTGTACAGTAAATACCTATTTGTTTTTAATGATATTATGAATAAAATACAGTCTGATTTAAGGCCCTGGGCAACCTTATATATGTGTTCCAAGAGGTACATGAAGTCTTCATAACAGAGATGTTCAAAAGGCTTTGCCACCAGATATTTCCCGGGAATGTCTATGGCGCAATGAACAAGCTTCTTTCCCTTCCAAGAACTCTATAGTCTGTGTGTCTATGCCTGCTGATTACTAATAGCTATGCCGTAGCCTTTATATCAGATTGAATGAAAGAAGGAAAAAAGAATCCTACAACACTCTTATTTCTTGCCCCCAAGAACACATTTTGAAGTTGTAGGGGTAACACGATACAGGTTGAGTATCCCTTATCCAAAATATTTGGGACTAGAAGTGATTCAGAATTTGAATTTTTCATATTTTGGAATATTTGCAGATACATTATGGGATGTCTTGGGTATGGGACCAAAGTCTAAATATGGTACTCATTTATGTTTCATACACGTATCTTATACACATAGCCTGAAGGTAATTTTATACAATTTTTTTAAATGTACCTGTGTTTTGACTCTGGCCCATCACATGAGGTCAAGTATAGAATTTTCTACTTGGGGAATCATGTTGGTGCTCAGAAAGTTTTAGATTTTGGAGTATTTTGGATTTTCAGATTAAATATGTTGAACCTTTACTGTTAAATGGCTCAATCAACATCTCCTTCACTGAAGTTGTTTTTATTGTACTTAAAGAAACTCATGTTCTGCTGGGTGTGGTGGCACACGCTTGTAATCCCAGTACTTGGGAGACTGAGACAGGAGGATCACAGGTTCAAAGCCAGCCTCAGCAACTTAGGAAGGCTTTTAGCAACTCAGTGAGATCCTGTTTCCAAATAAGAAATAAAATTGGGCTGGGGGTGTAGCTTAGAGGTAGAATGCCTCTGGGTTCAATCCCCAGTATCAAACAAAAACCCAAAACAAAACTGATGTACTTTCATTCTTGTGGAACTGCATTTAACATTTAACTTCGAATCTTTGTCTGTGAAAATTACTTAAGTTTTCTGAATTTCACATTTATCCTCTGTTTAAAAATAAACAAAAAATCTTTCCCACTTATATCTGAAAATTTTTCTATCAATCAAAGACAAGTAATACATGTGAAAATTTATTTATTATGCTATTCAAAGGAAAGTAATTTCTTTCAAATCATAACTGAATGGATTGCTTTTCAAGATCAGCCTGCTGGTTTCTTTGTCTAGTAGGTAGTTAACAATATTATTAAGTATTATTTCTTTTTATTTATGTAGTGTAAGCATATGATATAATTACTATGAGCCAGACATATTATGAACAATAACTCATTTAATTTATTGGGACAATTGTCTTTTTAGGCATCAGTTGCTTTATAAAAAAAACCCTGTCCATTGGTAAGGAATTTTATTATGTCTTTAAAACTGACCAATTTTAGGCCATGTGATTTATTTGTACTTGAGTATAGAACAGCCATATTCATTAAATAATTGTTTAGAACAATAAACAAACAAAGAAAACCCTGGGAACAACTAGATATCCATGGCAAACTGGCTAAACAAGCTAAAGTATAGCAATGTTCTTGAATGCAATTATAAAAAAAACAAAGAAACAAAGAAGAAGCAGTAAGGAAAATATGTATAAAAGCATGTGAAAAAATCAATTATATAGTCTATATTGCTAAGTAAGTTACAAATTTGTTTAATAAGCAAGATATGTATATATAAAGATACTATATATGTATTTATTTCTATGGAATGTTTGTAGTTCTTTTGGATAAATACTGAGGAGTGATATAGTTAGGTCATACAATGGTTCCATTCCTTGTATTTTGAGGAACCTCCATATTGATTTACATATTGATCGTACTAGTTTACAACCCCACCAATAGCATATGAATGTTCATTTTCCCCACATCCTCACCAGCTTTATTATTTATATTCTTGACAATTATTCTAACTGGAATGAGATGGTAGAATCTCAGTGTAGTTTTGAGTAGCATTTCCCTGATTTCTAAAGATGTTGAACATTTTTTTTCATATATTTGTTCAATGTTTGCATTCTTATTTTGAGGAATGTCAGTTTAGTTAATTTTTCCATTTATTAAGTGAGTTATTTGGTTCTTTGGTGTTAACGTTTTTTGAGTTCTTTATATATTCTGGACATTAATCCTCTGTCAGAAGAGTAGCGGACAAAGATGTCATTCCATTTTGTAGGTTTTCTCTTCATTCTCTTACTTCTTTTGCCATGTAGAAACTTTTTAACTTGATGCCATCCTATTTATTAATTTTTTGTTTTATTTCCTGAGCTTGAAGAGTCTTATTGAGGAAAGCTCTGCCTATGCCTATATGTTGGAGTGTTTGACCCTGTTTTATCCTAGCAGTTGAAATGTTTCTGTTATAATTCCTAGGCCTTGGATCCACTTTGAGTTGACTTTTATGCAAGATAAGACATAGACTCTAATCTAGTTTCTTTCTTCTACATATGGATATTCAGTTTTCCTAGCACCGCTTGTGAAAGAAGCTGTCTTTTTTCCAATGCATGTTTTCGGTGCCTTTGTCAAGGATCATATGACTAGATCTGTGTGAGTTGTCTCTGTATCTTCTATTCTCTTCCATTGGTCTACATGTCTGTTTTTATGCCAGTACCATGCTGATTTTGTTACTATAGCTATATAGTATAATTTGAAAATGGATGTTATGATGTCTCCAGCATTGCCTCTTTTTGCTCAGAATTGCTTTGGCTATTCTGAGTGTTTTGTACTTCCACATGAATTTTAAGACTATTGTGTCTATTTCTGGGAAGAATGTCATTGGCATTTTGATTGAGATTGCATTAAATCTGTATACTGCTTTTGGTAATATGGGCATTTTAACAATATTAATTCTACCTGTCCAAGAACATGGGAGTTCTTTTCATTTTCTAGTATCTGTCTTAATTTCTTTTTTCAGTGTTTTATCATTTTCATTAGAGAGGTCTTTTACCTCTTTGGTTAGATTTATTCCTGGATTTTTTTTTTAGCTGTTTTTAATGGGATTGTTTTCCTGATTTATTTTTCAGTGGATTCATTATTTGTATAAGCAAAAGCTATTGATTTTTGTGATGTTTTGATTTCTGCTACTTTGCTGGACTTATTAGTTCTAAAAGTCTTCTAGTGGAGTTTTATTGGATCTTCTATGTATAGGATTATATGATCTAAAATAATGATAATTTGACTTCTTTCTTCCCTATTTGTATCCCTTTTATGTTTTTCTCTTGCCTGATTGCTCTGGGTAAAATTTCTAGTACTATATTGAATAGGAGTAGTGGTCCTTGCTTTAGAGGAAATGCTTTCAGTTTTCCCCATTCAGTGTAATGTTGACTTTAGGTTTGTCAAATAAAACCTTTATGATATTGGGTAAGTTCCATCTATCCCTAGTTTATTCAGTGTTTATAACATGAGTGGGTGTTGAATTTTGTTGAAGGCTTTTTCTACATCTATTTAAATGACCATGTGATTTTTGTCTTTAATTCTATTTTTATGATGAATTACATTTATTGATTTGCCTATGTTGAACCATCCTTGCATCCCTGAAATAAAACTAACTTGATTATGATATATAATTTTCTTAATGTGTTTTGAATATGAATTGCCAATATTAGGGATTTTTGCATTTATGTTCCTCAGGGACATTGGTCAGTATTTTTCTTTCCTTTCCAGTGTCTTTAACTGGTTTTGGCAACAGGGTAACAGTGGCTTCATAGAACAAATTTGGGAACGTCACCCCTTTCTACTTCATGGAATCATTTGCGGAGCATTCGCATTACTTCTTCTTTAAAAGTCTGGTAGAATTCATCTGGGAATCAATCTGGTCCTGGACTTCTCTTTGTTGGAAGGGATTTTATTACTTCTTCAATCCCATTGCTTGTTATTGGTATGTTTAGGTTTTCTATATCCTATTAGTTCAATTTTGGTAGCTTGTGTGTGTCTAGAAATTTATCCATTTCTTCAAGATTTTCAAAATTATCAGAATATAAGTCTTCAAAATAGTTTCTAATGCTCATCTGGATTTCAGAGATACCTCTGATATCTTCTTTATTATCTATAATTTTATTAACTTGAATCCTCTTTCTTTTGGATAATCTAAGGGTTTATTAATCTTATTTATCTTTTCAAAGAAGTACTCTTTCTTTTATTGACAGTTGGTATTTTTTAATTTTCTGTTTCATTAATTTCAGCTTTGATCTTAATTATTTTCTTCCTCTACTTGTTCTGGAATTGATTTTTTTTCTTGTTTTTCTAGGAACTCAAGATGTAATATTAGGTTGTATATTTGGGATCTTTCTGATCTTTTTTTATTGTAGGCACTTGTAGCTATAAACTTTCCTCTTAGAACCACCTTCATAGTATCCTAGAGATTCTGGTATGTTCTATCTATATCCTTGTGTGAGTCTAGGAGTTTTTTTAATTTCTCCCCTAATCTTATCTATGATCCAGTCATCATTCAAAAGTATGCTATTCAATATCCATGTGTTTAGGTGTTTTTTTAGTTTTTCCTGTTGATTTCTATTTTAATTCCATTATGATCTGATAAAATGCCAGGGGATTATATCAAATATTTATATGTGCTGAGATTTGCTTTGTGTCTTAAGATATGGTCTGTTTTCAAGAAGTTCGATGGGCAGCTGAGAAGACTGTAAATTTGGCTGTTGTTGGATGAAGTATCCCATAGATGTCTGTTATATCCTTTTGATTTATAATATTATTAGTCTGAAGTGTCTTTACTGATGTTATGTCTGTATGACCTATGTATTGGTGAGAGAAGTGTGTTGAAATCATCCAATATTATTATATTGGTTCTTTCTGAGCCTTTACATGTGATTAGGTGCACTGACTTTTGGACATCGATATATACTTTTGTTATATCTTCTTGTTGGATTGTTCCCTCTACCATATGAAGAGATTTTTTTTGTCTCTTCTGATTGATTTTGGCTTGAAGTCTACTTTGTTGGATATGAAAGTCGCTATTCCGGCTGGCTTTCAGGCTCCATTTGCATGGCGTATCATTTTCCATCCTTTCACTTTCAGCCTATGGATGTCTTTTCCTATAAGAGTTTCTTCCAAACAAGATATAGATGGGTCTTAATTTTTTAAATAACTTTGCCAGTCTATGTCTTTTCTTTGGAGAGTTGAGACCATTTTCATTCATTTTCATTCATATTATGGAGAGATGTTCATTATTATTTTCTGCCATTTTGATATATTTCTAGTGTTTCATTTGGTCCTAATACTCATTTGCTTAGCTTTCCTTCATACATTTGGATTCATACATTTGTAAGTTCTGGATTTTGTTCTTTACCTTCTGTTCTTTGTTCTTCTGTGTGTAATATTTCTTTAAATACTTTCTGTAATATTGGCTTAGTAGTCGTAAATTATTTTAGCTTTTGCTCAACTTGGAAGGTTTTTACTTCTGAAGGAAGGTCTTTCAATTCTGAAGGATAGCTTTGCTGGATATAGCAATCTTGGTTGGCAGTAATTTACTTTGAGGGCTTGGAACACATTATTTTAAGCACTCCTGGAATTTGGAGTATCTGCTGAGAAATCAGAAGCAATTCTGATTGGCCTACCTTTTAATGCAAACTGACATTTTTTTCTCAAAGGTTTTTAAATTCTATTTGTATGCTAAGTATTTTTATTATGATGTGTTGTGAAGTTCTTTTTTCATTTTACCTACTCTGAATGCCCCCTGAATGTGATGTCCATCTGACTCCTAAGGTTTGGGGAATTTTCTGCTATTATTTCATGGAAAAGATTACCGATGTCATTGGCTCGTATCTTCCATTTCTCTTTGATTCCAGTGATTTTCAAGTTTGGTATCTTAATGTTGTCCTGTAGTTCTTGTATATTGATCATGGTTTCTTATTTTCTTACCTTTATTACTGGCTGAGTCATCAAGGCCTGATAATTATCTTTTATGTGATCTAATCTATTGGTGACAATTTCTTGCTTGATTTGTTGAATCTGAATTTCTTGCTTGAGTTGTTGAGTCTTTCGTTTCTAGGATTTCTATTTGGTTCTTTTTCAGAATTTTAAGCTCCTTATTGAAGTGATCTTTCATCTCCTGTATTTTCTCCTCTAGTTCATTCCTTAGATCTTCTTTTAGTTCATTAATAATTTTAACCATCAACTTTAAAAATCCTTTGGGATTTCATTTATATCAACATCTGTAGATTCAGATGTTGGGGGTTAAGAACCTTTGGAGGCATCCTGTTTCCTTGGTTTCTCATATTTTCTGTTTTTATTAATCTATTGGAGAGCATTTCTCTCCCACACTTATCTGGAGGACTCTTTGGTGGGCTACTTTCACTTTACTATGTGTCCCAAGCTAGGGGTACATCTCCACATCACAGGACCCAGTCACTGTGTTAACAGTGCTTTGATCAATCCCTTACACCACTTTGAGGTGACCATCTTTTTTTTTTTTTTTGGCAGTACCAGGGGTTGAACCCAGGGGTATTCTACCTCCGGGCTACACCCCCAGCCCTATTTTTTTATTCTTTATTTTGAAACAGAGTCTCACTATGTTGCGGAGGGCCTCACTAAGTAGCTGAGGCTGGCCATGAACCCAGATCCTTTGGTCTCAGCCTCCCAAGTACTGGGATTACAAGCCTGCGCCATCACACCCAGCTCAAAGTGACCATCTTAACTGTAAATATGACTACAGCAGGGGGCAGGTCTTCTCGTAAGTTATACTGTTTTGGTATGTTGTATTTACATCTCCTTTCTGTTCAAACTGTCTATCTGCACAATGATGGAGTCTGTAATTCTTGAAATCTTCATGATTCCTTTATTTCAACTCTCTGGAGAAGAGGTTCCCCTCCCCCACCAAGCAGCCATGTGCTTAGCACTGGTGTAGTTGATTATTCTGTCTTCTTTTTCTAATTCTCTTACTGTTTAGAAAAAGTATTCCCGTGCTTCATCTCATCACTGCTTCTCTGAGTTAGAATCCAGCACTTGCTGACTTAATTCAGTCTCAGGGAGCAGCCAGTATCTGTTGGCTACCATTCATCTGCCACCCCCTTCCCTATCTAACTTTATCATGAATTACTTTTACTAAAAATTAAATGCAGCTACAAATGCATGAGACTTTCTTGTATTTATGCTAACTCAGCCAAAGTAGGCAGACTATGCAGTGGTCTTGTCTGGATATAATAATGAAGATTGAGGAAAAGAGGCCCTGCCAACATTAACTACATACAACCTGTCACTGATGTGATAAGAAGGTCAGTTGTTTGAGTTAAATGATTGTACAAACAAGAGATAAAAATGACTAGACTGTGATTCGGCAGACCCAAATTCTAATTCTTATGGAAAGCATAACTATCACAATGCTTAGAAGCCAAGAGCATTTTACAAATAAAATATCTGAATAACAAATAATTAATAGTATGGTTGTTTCTTATGTAGGAGTTAAGTTTTAAAGTCAGAACATGAGAAGGCAGAAACCATCTTTAACTTTAATTAATGTTTCCAGTTCTACAGGAAATGATAATATTGGTAGGTCAATCTGGGCAGCCAGCTGAATAATGCTTACTTGATAAAACCTTAGAAGTGTTAGAAGCCAGATACTATCTGGGTTCTCTTTGTCACTTGAGATATAGAAAAAAAAATCTTGACTGATTCAAGTCCAAAGCCTTCTTCAAGATCTTAACAAGAGTCCTTAGTGCCATTGCTTTTAAAAGTATCTTTAATGAGATATAATTCATATATCATAAAGTTTGTCTTTCTAAAATATACATTTTAGTATATTCCCAGAGTTGTGCATCCATTACAACTATCTAATCCCAGAATGTTTTCATTCTCCCCCCAAAAAAATCCTTACCAATTATCAATCTTAACCATTTCCCCATATCCAAACCCCTGAAAACTCTAATCTACTTACTGTTTCTATAGATTTGCCTATTTTGAACATTGTGTATAAATGGGATCATACTGTATGTGGCCTTTTGTGTATGGCTTCTTTCACTTAGCATAATGTTTTCAAAGTTGTACTATGTGTCACAACTTTATTCCTTTTAAGAGATGAATAATATTCCATTGTATGGTATACCATATCAATTGATAGACATTTGAATAGTTTCAAGTTTCTTATTACGAATAATGCTGCTATGAATATCCACCTTCACAACTTTTTATGTGAATATGTTTTTAGTTCTCTTGAGTATATATCCAGAGAAAGAATTGCCAGGTCATATGATAACTCTGTTTAACATGTCGAGGAAATATCAGACTGCTCTCCAAAGCAGATGTACCATTTTACATCCCCACCATTCATAGATTAGGGTTCCAGTTTCTCCACATCTGTGTTATCCATTTTTATTGTCTGCCTTTTTCATTAAACCCATCCTAGTGGATATTTAAGCAATATTTTATTTGGGTTTTTATTTGTGCTTCCCTAGCCACTAATGATGTTGAGCATCTTTTCATTTGTATATCTTCTTTGGAGAAATATGCATTCAAATCCTTTCCCCAATTTTTAAATCGAGTTGTCTTTTCATCATTGAATTGTAAGAGTAGTTATAATATATTGTAATGTGTACAAGTTCCTTATCAAATATTTGATTTGCAAATACAGATCCATAATCCTTTGGGACCAGTCTTTTCTAAGTCATTATTTTTCAGATTTTATTAAAGTGATATAGTAGATATGCCATATATTATATATATCTTGGTAGGTTCTGAGAGAGCATCCCATAATTAAACATAGCATCAAATGTGTACAACACTAAATGGGATTGAAAATAAAGCTTCCGTATAGCTTTCCATCAGTTTAGTTCCGGTTTGTTTTCCAAATGAGTTAGAAAGAAAAAAAACATTTTCAGTTTTGGTTTTTCATCTTTTTAATTCTTTTCGAATATACTTTTATTGTTGCATTATAATTATACATTATAATGAGATTCAAAGTGATACAGACATACATGCACACAGCACTTGGTGTGTTTCCCTCTAGAATATACCCCGCTCCTCCCCCTCCCCATACATGTTGGTGAGATTGATAATGATACCTTTATATATGGACATAAAATTATTTAATCTGTTTCCTTCCCCAGGCCTCCTCTTTCCCTTCCCACCTTGCTCCCCCCAAACCTCTCCTCTGTTCTACTCATTTATCTGAAATCCCTTTTGTTTCCTATTTTCTCTCTAGCTTCCACATGTGAGAGAAAACATAGACCTCTGACTTTCTGAGACTGGCTGATCTCACTTAGCATAGTATACTCTAGTTCCATCCATTTTCCTTCAGATGACATAATTTTGTTCTTCTTTATGACTGAGTAAAATTCCATCATGTGTATATACCAGTTTCATAACCCACTCATCGTTGATAGACACATAGGTTGGTTCCCTGACTTGGCTATTGTGAATTGTGCTGTTATGAACATGGATAATTCTGAATGTCATACTGTAGAACTATACCTCTCCAATATAAGATCTGTAGGTGACAAGCCATTCTTCAAATGTTCTTTGTTGAGATCTCTCAGCAAGCTAGATGAACATGTGGATGAGGACTGGACAGAGATATAGTATTATAGTATACTAGTATTATTATTATTATAATAGTAGTAGAGAATCATAGTATGATAGTGTTATAATACTATTTATGGATGAGGAAACTGATACACAGGGACGCTACGGGACACAATTTATTGGAGGTGAACAGAGATTTCAGCACAGCAGTCTTTCCATCAGGTGCATCATAGCAGGTCAGTGACTTGCCACACGGATTAAGCTTTGCTGCCTAGAAGCATTCACTCTCATTCCTCCTAGCTCTCTCTTTTAGCTTCAGTCTTTTACAGTGCACTGCAGGGAATATACCTGCAACCTAAAATGATGAGAAAATGGTGTTACAGACAATAATGTGAAGCTCAAAAAAGAAAAAGAAATCCCTATACAGAGGAAAATAGCAAGGAAGAATAAAAGAGACCAAAGCAATACTGAAAAAAATAGCCACCCTCACCCCAAAAGGCCCATCAGCCATGCCAGCTCTCTCCTTGGAACATTTCAAATGATAATAAATGAGCACAGGGATCTCAAAGGAGTGACTTGACAGCCTTTAAACAGACTTAATTGAGGAATTAGTCTTAATTTGCTTTTTGCTTTTCAATCACTCTAAAGGGATTCTGACACAGGTTTGGTGCAGTAGAAAATGCTCAGAGTTTGGATTTAGGTTACTGGATCTTATGAACATCCTCCCCAATATGGCCATGATAGGCATCGTTTGCTTTTATTATGAAGGTTACCATCTTGTAAGAGTCACTCTGGTAGGAATAATAGCTTACATATATTAGCTCTAATATTTGTAATAGCCTTGCAATATAAATTCTAACATCCCCACATCAACAAGGAAACTGAGGTATAGAGACGTTAGCTAATTTACTCAAATTGCACAGTAAACACTCTGCTCCACTGGGATTCAGATGCAGCTCTTTGTACTGCTCATGATGCTTCTTTAATTGGTGCCCTGGTTTTGTCATTGTCCACATGGATACTGATAATGTACAGTGTAAAGACCTGTACCTCATCTCACATCTAAGCTTTACCATACACTAACTGTATGACCTTGGAATAGGAGCAATACTAGTGGTAGTCAAACTATGTATGTATGTGTGGAAAACTAGTCTAAGAAATTTTACGTATGTCATTTTTTACAACATGGTCACTTTCTTCACAACAATCCTATAAATATATAGTATGCTAATGCTACTTATGGACAAGAAAACTGAGAATAAAAGAGGCTAAGTAACACAATTTATAAAAGGCAGAAGGAGATCACAATACAGTGGTCTATCTGCAAAATCCATGATTTTAACCATCTAACTAATTATAGATAGATGATAGAGAGAGAGAGAGAGAGAGAGAGAGAGATGATAGATGCATTCTACCATTATTAAAATGAAGGCAAGGACCCAGAACTTGGATTGCCTGGAGAAATTCCAAAAGAGGTTTGAGTAGAGGTTTGAGAAGTCTAGAGGACTTACCTGAGTCTCAGTTTTCATCTACAAAGGGGGTTATAGAACCAGCTTGATTTCCATGCAGCTCACATGATACAATATGAATCAGTTTTATCCATAGTACATTATAAGAACCACTAGACCCTGGAAGTATTCCAAGGCAAAGCTCTATGATGAATAAACTTCCAAAACCCTATATATGTCCCCTTCCAAAAGACATTCTGTGCACATTCACTGATGATGCTGAGAAGTATTTAAGAATAAAAAGGAAATTCTGAGCTTTGTGTAACTCTTGGGGGTTCCCAAGTGTTTTAATTACAGGACCATTTTATTCAGTTTACCCATTGACATCTTATAGGTTCCATGGAACACACTCTGAGAAATGCTAATAATATACATAAAGTCCTTTGTACACTTCATGAAGTTGCATGATGACTCACATTATTTTGTACTATAGTGTAAGTTCACAAAGTAAACACGAAATTTCTTTGGATTAAAAAATGAATTTAACGTTAGCTCTCACTCCATCCATGGGCTTTTTCTACTGGGATTAAAGAAAAACTTAAAAGTTTATAACTTACCATTCAAATTCAGCCAACCTAATTTTGGGTCAAGGTTTCCCTCTTTCACAAAATCTTCCTGACCCTCCCTCTCTTCCTACCCACAGGGATGCCTCTGTTCTCTGATACTCTCAGAACTGACTGTCCCCAGGGAACTGGGACTTTGGAGGAGTCTCTAAGGAGCTGGAGTTATGCAGGATTAAAATGCCCCACATTTCACTGAATTAAAGAGGATTGGAGTGAATTTTGTGACAAACCACAGTTTTAAAACAAAAGGTAGCATTTCCTCAAGTGACAGAAGAATTCACAAGAGGAAACAGCTTCCTTTCTTTTCATGGTTTACTTTGTAATTCAATTCTGAGTTCACAATCAGAAAAAATTCATTTACTCAAAGCACATTAAATTTAGATTTTCTAAACTTGGGCATGGATTTACATTTAAATTTCTCATATATATTTTTAAACATAACAACGCAAAATTAATGGATCTTTTCTCTCTGTGACTTCTTGATTGTTCTAAACTTTTAACATTTCCCAGCTGTATTGTGATCTGTGAATTTGTATTAAAAATCACTTTGGGCCAGGCGTGATGGCGCACGCTTGTAATCCCAGTACTTTGGGAGGCGGAGACTGGAGGATCTGGGTTCGTGGCCAGCCTCAGCTCTCTCTCTCTCTCTCTCTCTCCCTGTCTCTCTCTCTCTCTCTCTCTCTCTCTACTTAGTGAGGCCCTCCACAACTTTATGAGACCCGGTTTCAAAATAAAGTATAAAAAATAGGGCCGGGGGTGTAGCATGGAGGTAGAACGCCCCTGGGTTCAATCCCCGGTACCGCAAAAAAAAAAAAAAATCACTTTGTTTTTAAGTGATGAAATGGAAGATTCCTAATTGAAACTTAGCACATTATTTATTACTGGGGTTCCCCCTTTTTAAAGTTTTAAAATCAAAGTAACATATTTACTTAGTTTAAAATGTCAGTGCTACTTTTGCAAGGGAGACATCTTGGAAGAATTATACCAATGGCAGTGTTACACGTCTGAGGGGAAAATACCCAGGAACAACTATAAATGTGAATTTCCGAAAAAAAGAGAATGGTTTGAGGACCTGACACTATAGCTGTCCTGTGAGAAGTTAGGAATTAGATGGGGGAGAATGAGTTAGAAAAACAGGAAGTAGTAACATCAGCAACAGCATGTTGCCAGATACATGATTACTGCACTAAATTAAAAAAAAAAAAAAGCCAGCCAGATGTGGTGGTGCATGCCTGTAATCCCAGTACTTGGGAGGCTGAATCAGGAGGATAACATGTTGGCAGCCAGTCTCAGTGACTTAGTAAGACCCCGTTTAAAAATTTAAAAAAAGTGCTGGGGGTATAGCTCAGAAGTAGAATGCCCCAGGGTTCAATCCCTGGTACAGAAAAATAAAACAAAACATAAACAAGATCTCATCTCACTGTATTATAAGAAGAGCATTAAAATGAGGCAAAGAAATAGATTGAGGCAGCCGGGAGTGGTGGCGCACACTTGTAATCCCAGTACTTTGGGAGGCAGAGACCGGAGGATCCAGGTTCGCGGCCAGCCTCAGCTCTCTCTCTCTCTCTCCCCCTGTCTCTCTCTCTCTCTCTCTCTTTCTCTCCTTAGTGAGGCCCTCCGCAACTTCGTGAGACCCGGTTTCAAAATAAAGTATAAAAAAAATAGGGCCAGGGGTGTAGCGCGGAGGTAGAACGCCCCTGAGTTCAATCCCCGGTACCGTAAAAAAAAAAAAAAGAAATAGATTGAGGCAAGTTTTTATTGCTTCATATAATAGAAAACAGTTAAAAAGGTGTGCATTTTTAAAATTCTCATGATTTTCTAACATGGAACTGGACACCTAAGCAGAATCTTTGGGAGGCAAAGAGTGAATTATCTGAAATTGTGGCTAATTAAAATATCCATTACTCAAACACAGATTGTGATTTATGAAAATTAGTCAAGGACAGGAATTGCCTGATGCTGTAATTCAAACTTGTTATTTATAATAATTAACATCGGCTCAGAATACACCTGGAAATTCGTCTGAGAGTTCCTCGACCAGAAGGTTTGTAGATTATTCCCAGCCCCCTGCACAGGGCCTAGAATTAGTTCCTGCTCAGTGAATGCGTGCTGTCCTGACTAGTCACCTGGGGAGACAAAGCAGAATGAGGAACCATGAGGAAAAACAGCAATGATACCAAGATTATTGCCTTCACTTGAATAACGTGCTCCTGTCACTTAGCAAAATGTCTCATAGTTTTGAAGTTGTGTTATTGTTTCCTCTCTGCTAATTAACTCCTTAATTCATGCATTCAGTCATTCACGCAAAGCCTCTTCCTAGGGCTATTCTATGTGTTAGACAATGAGAAATAAAGAACTTAATCGCTGTCATCTTAGAGTTTATGAGTTTATGATCTGGGAGGAAAGGCAGATGCTAAGCAAGTAGAAAATATATCTAAGCACAACTGGGAGAAATAATAATTATACAAATAAAGATGACAAAGTAGGGTACCTGGGTAGGGCATGCCACTTCAGAATGACTGTTCCAGGTGAGCAGAAATTTTACTTTCCTTTGGGAAATTACTCACTAAATTGATTGGTATTCATGGATTTCCTAGGAAAGCACTGTTAAATGTTAAACTGAGGCTAGAAACCTCTCCATCCCAAAGAAGTCTCTCTGCCAGCAATTTCCATTTTGCAAGGAAAATTTATAAAAGTGATAGGGTTTTCCATGTCATAATTGACCTGCATTATTTTATAGGTGCATTGTAATTGTATATTTATAGTGAGATTCAAAGTGATAAAAACATACATGCGCACAGTGCTTAGTGTTTCCCTTCTCATACACCCATATCCTCCCCTCCCCCTCCCCTCCCCTCCCCTCCTCCTTCCCCTCCCCCTCCCCACTCTCCCTCCCCATACATGTTAGTGAGATTGGTAGTGACCCCTTCATATATGGACATACATTATTTGAACTGTTTCCTTCCCTGATCCTCCTTTCTCCCTCCCCCAAATCCTTCCCCAATCCCTTTCCACTATTCTACATCAATTTTAATTTTTTAAAACTCTTACTTTAAAACATTTCTTTCTGATCCCATACAGAAATTTTCTAGACCAAAGCTGGGGCTATTTGTGATGCAGAAGACTCATTGTTTACTCACCCATTTTAAAGGCAGCAGATTTTGGTGAAGATTCCAGATTTGGGTGACCATCTTGAGAAACATGGGTATGAAGCCACACTCTGCTAGAGGTTTCCAATGTGGACTTAGATGTGTTATTTAATCCTTCCAATCCTCATTTTTGAAAAGATTTTAGAACGAATGTAGTATACAAACAAAAATGCACAAAATATCACTTTATAGCTCAGCAAATTATCACCAAAACAAATCTGCATAACTACCACCCAAGCCAAGATGTAGACCATCGCCAGTCTCCCCTGATCTCCTTTCAGGCCCTCTGCTATCTCCTGCCCTCTCTCCTTCCAGAGTTAACACTCTCTTGATTTCTAAAATTACATTTAGTGTCATTCTCTCTTTCTCTCTCTCTCTCTCTCTCTCTCTCTCTTTTGTGTGTGTGTGTGTGTGTGTGTGTGTGTGTGTGTGTGTGTGTGTGTT
>PVJS01008852.1:0-51982 GCA_004027185.1 Glis glis | reverse complement strand
TGTGTGTGTGTGTGTGTGTGTGTGTGTATGTGTATGTGTGTGTGTGTGTGTATTTGAAGGCTTAAATCTAGAGTATGAAGTTATGCCAGGCTTCAAGGAAGGGAATACAAACATGTTCTTGATCTGTATTTAATAAGGAAAGCACCATGAGTACCATGCCTCATCTTTTTAAACCACAGTCAAGCTGTCATAGAAGGCGCTGCTCCTGAGGCCTAGTGTTTTGGTTCCAGTTATTTTGCCTTGGTTACGGGCTCAGTATTTCTGACTCCTGGCTCCTATCCAAGAGCCAGTGGGACCAACTGCCGAGAGGCTGTGGCCTTCATGGGGACACACATAAATCACCCGGCTAGGCAGGTTCCGGTCACCTGGTCAGTGAAGGTGTGATGAGTGGAGTTCAGGCTACAGTGAGTTGCGGACGGTGGGGCTTCAGAGCAAACAGTCCAAAAAGCAGATGGAGCTAAAACACTGATGGAAAGCAAATCACTCTAGGTCCACTGAACAGGGCTTTGGCTTTTATTTACCTACTTTGGCAGTTTACAGACTGCTGATAATATACAGGAAATTAAATGCCTGGAGCGAGAAGGTTCTTGGTTTGGCCAAATCCCCTTGGTGTGCTCCCAGATTTATATTTAATTTCCAGAGTTTCTTGATCTGTTGTGTCATTAATTAAAGAGGAAACACTAGTCAGCGTGCATGGTGATAAAAGTCACTCCAAGTTCATTTTTATGTCAGACTCAAGGCTGAAAAACGCCTTGTCTTTCCAAGTGGTACTGGAGCATGAAGCATACAGAATGTTATGACCTTCTCTATTAGGTCGAGATAACCGAGGAGCAAGTGTGTGGAAACTATGAAATGGATGTGAGCATTTTCTAATAACATAAGTGTGATTGACAGTGATTTTGATTTAGGAGGTGTGCGGTTCGCATCACTCAGAGTTAGATGAGGAGATTTATATCAACGAGCTCATCTTCCAGGTCAGTTAGCCCGAACTCATTTAGATATTCAATTCTCGCCTTACTCCAGAACTTTATTATCATTTGACCCCCTTTTGTATGCAAAACGGCATGAGGGTATGCCCACTTAGTGTCTCCTTCTGGATTCTAATGCAACACCATTGGAAATAGGTCCTGTTCACCCAAACATCCAGTCGCTGATCTTCTTAAACTTTTATTCTCCCCCCACCCCATTCAGATAAAGAAATCGAGTTATTCACAAAGCTACAGGTATTTAAACTACTAAAGTATAATAAAGGAAAATAGAATATTGTCTAACTTGATTTATCTTTGATAGTATTTGTGTGTCTACTGTGGTTCAGTAGAACACAGATCCTCTCAGAAAACATTTTACTAAATGTCCTGCAAAGGTGTATGTCAGTTCATAATAAGAACTATACAGCTTGGGGCTAGGGATATAGCTCAGAGGTAGGGTGCTTGCCTAGCATACTGGAGATCCTGGGTTTGATCCCTAGCACCAAATGAAACAAATAAACAAACACTGTGCAACTGACGGATATCCTGAGTGCAAGATTTATGCAAGGAGGTGATTTCTATAACTACCAAGCAAATCCACACATTTTAATTGCACATTAGAAAGATGACACACTGCTCTGGAAGCAGAGAGACAGGGACTTCATTTCATTCCATTGTGAAATCATGTAGATAAAATTTTTACCTCTTTATAACTAGAAGTCAGGCAACCACTACTGCACTAGACTATGGTAAGTGTTAAGGCAGGAGGACGTCAGAACCCTCGTGGTTGAATCCCTGTGCTCCTGGACTGTGATTATCCACCTGTTCCGAACTATTCCCATGTGCTCAAGCTCAAAGATACCAACTAGACATAATATATGGGCCATGGACAGTTCAGTGTCTGGAGCCACTGAACAATGAAAATACTTAAAATATGTAATATGTATCTTCAAATGGTTTAGAGTATTTAAATAAAATTTCATATCTTTAAATTGTCAAATGGGCTGCATGAAATTGAGAAGGACTAATAGGAGACCATTCATTCAGAAGAACTTATGTAAAACTTTTTTTTTTCCAGTACTGGGGAATTGAACCTAGGGGCATTCTACCTCCGAGCTACATCCCCCAGCCCCTTTTATTTTTTGTTTTGAAACAGGTCTATCTAGGTTGCTGAGAATCTCACTGGGATTACAGGCATGTGCCACCATGCCCGGCTACAACCTTCTTAAACATTAAAAATTATCCTAGGTGTGCCGGGCATGGTGGTGCGTGCCTGTAATCCCAGTACTTGGAAGGCTGAGACAGGAGGATCGCAGATTTGAGGACAGCCTCAGCAACTTAGCAAGACTCTTTTCAAAATAAAAAACAAAAAGTGCTGGGATTTAGCTTGTAGGTAGAATGCCCCTGGGTTCAATCCCCAGTACTGAAAAATAATTATGATAAGTGATTTATAAATTAACATATGGAAATTAGTGACAACTTTTAAAATTGAGATATATAATTCCTACTGGTAATTAAGTGTATAGGTTTATTTTAACATTAGCATATAGTTTTAGATATGATAGATAGATAAAGTGGGACATTTCATATAAATGGGATCATGCAACAAAATCCTTTTATTTCCAGTTTACTGTTTTATGATGAAGTCTCTTGGATCTTGTCAAAATGATTTTTCATTGTCCACTGAAATATTATTTGGTTTTGTCTTTCATTCTATGAATGTGGTGTAGAATGGTTAATTTTTTTTAATATGTTTTTTATTGGTGCATTGTAGTCTCACATCACAATGAGTATCAGTTTGGTGTTAACATACATGCACACAGTTCTTGGTGTCCCTCCCCCCGCCTCCCCCCCCATATGTAGCACTGAGAATGATGTTGGTAAAATCTCATATGTACACATTGTTTATGATAGTAATTCCATAGATTCACATCTTTATTGCCCTTCCCCTTCTCTTGTACCCCTTCCCTTGCACCTCTGAGGGTTCTCTGTTGTCATTGGAGACCGTTTTGTGTCCCCACTACTCCCTAGGTTGCGCATATTAATGAAAACATATGTCCCTTCTTTTTTTGTGATTGGCTAATCTCACTTAACATAATGTTCTCCAGATCTTTCCATTTTCTTGCAAATGCTGTTATTTTGCTCTTTTTTGTTGCTGAGTAGAATTCCATTGTGTGTATTTCCCATAATTTTGTAATCCATTCATCTGTTGATGGACATCTAGGTTGGTTCCATAATTTGGCCACTGTGAATTGTGCTGCTATGAACATGGGTTTGCATATATTACTGCTGTTTTCTAGTTTCAATCCCTTTGGTATGATACCCATTAGTGGTATAGCTGGATCATATGGTGGATCCATTCCCAGTTTTCTGAGGAATCTCAACACTGATCTCCATAGTGGTTGAACTAGTTTGCAATCCCACCAACAGTGTAGAAGAGTCCCAAATTCCCCACATCCTTACCAACATTTGTTGTTGTTAGACTTCTTAATGCGTGCCATTCTAATTGAGGTTAGATGAAATCTTAGAGTAGTTTTGATTTGCATCTCCCTGATTGCTAATGATGTTGAACATTTTTTCATGTATCTATTGGCCATTTGTATCTCTTCTTTCATGAAGTGTCTATTCATTTCAGTTGCCCACTTCTTGATTGGATTGTTTGTTTTCTTAGTATAAAGTCTTTTAAGTTCCTTTGTTTTTCATTTAAAAATGAGAATTTTCCTTCTTGCAATGTCTTTAAGAATCTTCATGGTTAACACAATTTTACCCATGTACAAATGCATAAATGCAAGAAAGAAAATAATCAAAATGTTAAATTTGGTCCCATTTGAATAATTTCAACTTTTCCAAGATTAACATGTATTAATGTTAAATATGGAATAAATAAGAGTTTTTCTTTAAATATGTATAATTTTGTATAACCCTCATCCTACTTGTGAAACATGGCTACCCTCAAAGGATGAACACCAAAATATTAACAAATCACTGAGAACTGGTCCCTTGAATTTTCCTTTTTAAAAAATTTGTCTCTATGTTCAATGAGAGATTATATAAAATTGTTATGATAAAATTTAATTAAGAAATCTGAAGCTGAATTATAGTTTTAGGGATACTGGTTCATATAAATTGTTTTTGTGGGAAAAATAATAACTATGGTAGCTATTTACTAAGTACATATCATCTACTAAATGCAAAGCTCTGTGGAAAGAGAAAATTTCTTTCAACACCTCCAAGTAATCATGGAGCTACTACAATCAACACCCAGCACTCTGCTTTTAGAGACCCTCTGTTCCTCAGGGCACACGGGTTCCTACTGGAGAGGGGGAAAATAGTTTTTTCTTTGCCCTCTTAGATTCTGCTAGGGCATTGGGAATTAAGCTGATGAAAGACATATTAGTGAAAAAGAATGGTTTGATTACATACACACACATAGGAGTTTCACAAAAAGTTGGTCAGAAAAACGAGGCTTATCCACCACTTGAGGCTAATCAAAGGCGGAGTGGCTCTGGGCACTGGGCTGGGAGGCAGGTGAGGCAGGATGTGCTTGGCCAGCAAGAGCTGGTCCTCCTGCAGAGGAGCCCCAGCTGCTCAATGCTCTCTGCAAGCAGCGCTCCTCCTAGTACAGAGGCATCCTGACAAGTGGAAATTTTCCTTTTAAAAGGGGAAATTTATACTCTATTTTTAGGCAGTTAGAGTTAAACAGCTTTCCTTGGCTCTGCTGATTCTCAGTTGCCTTTAGCTCAAAATAGTCCATATGCCAAAGATGGGTATTTTGGGGTAGCATATTCTGGTACCCTTCACTTCCAATGAGTTGAGCCTATTTATGCAAAATGAATTAATTTTAGTAAATGAACTGTGATGGACTTCTTATTGAGGAGCCAAATGTAAGAAATGCGTTGATGCTGTTGGTTAGGGAAGCCTGTCCTCAGCCTGTTCTGCTTGTGTGTGCAGAGACGAGGTGGATCTATCTTCTGCTGGCAAGGCAGGCCTTCTCATTGGCTACTGTCCACAGCAGGATGCCCTGGATGAGCTCCTGACCGGTTGGGAACATCTCCAGTATTATTGCAGCCTACGGGGGATTCCAAAGCACCGCATCCCTGAGGTAAGCATCCCTAGAGTTTTCCAGAAACAACAACAACAAAAAAAAGGAATCCGCTGAGGAATGCTGAGGGACCACCTCTGGCCCCAGTGAGAAAAAGGAACTGTAGCATCAAATAAATGAACCAGATAGACATTTTCTAATATGATTATACAGAGGGAAGCAAAATATGTTTGTCCTATTCCTAGTATATATTTAATATGTGTCTATGTGAGGAAGTCAGGTGGAAGGAGTTAAATAAAAAAATAGCATCATTTGTCACTCTTTTTCTTTCTTTCTCTATTTCTTTTTCTTTCTTTCTCTAAGTTCCTTCTACATTTACTGGACTATTAATTTCTACTCAGGAACAAATATCATAAACTAGGTATCTCCAGGGCTTTCAGAGGAGAGGAGAAACACAGGGTATGTGTGAGATCTAGGGTTTTGAAAAGGATGGCTTCCTGGTGGATGGGTCCACAGATTCCTGTCAACGTGTTCCTTTCTGAATGGCCTCTGGAGAATGAAGGAGTGGCAAGCCCTGCAGGCCCCCCAGGCTCCTCACAACGCTGTATGAGAGAGGAAGGAGAGGCAGGTGACATTCAGGGAGCGAGAGACAGCTCTGTTTCTCATGGTGTGGCAGTGGTCAGACAAATAGAGCATTCAGCCTTGACAAGCAGCTCAGAGGCTATTCCAAGTAGGGAGCCACCAAAATCGCAATTGCCCAAGGCATGATTTTACTTTTTCTGCACCTCTTTGTAAAGATGCTGGGGTGCTCCTTGGATTTATGGCTCCTGAACTGGATGTAGAAAAAAGTGGCTATCTCGGTCTACATTCTCACAGCTATAATTCAAAACAACTGATTACACAACTTTGAGGAAAATTTATTTGCACACAGTTTTTGGAGATTTCAGGTTAAGTCCATGTGAGGTCAGATCAGTCCATGTGTCTGCAGATCTCAGGGCATAACGGTTAGAAGCAGAGAAAGGGAGAGAGCAAGGGCTCTGCTCTTACATCATAGAGGCCAGAATTGGAGAAAGCAAGCAAGCAAGGGGATTTGAAGACAAAAGCACAGTCCCTGAGTCCACAACTCTAGGGACGTACTTTCTCTAACCACACCCCACCTGCCTAGGTTAACACCCAGTAAATCCATTACAATGGATTTATCCACTGATCAGATTACAACCCTCATGACTTAATTATATCAACTCTGAACATTAATACATGAGCTCTTCAGAGGATATTCTATATCTAACCATAACAGTGGCTTATGTGATATTCAATTAGAGTCTGTAGGAGAACGAACATCCTAGGATTCACAGAAGACAAAACTAATAGCTCTCGCTTTCACTGGTCCATGAAAAAAATTTCATTCTCTGTATTGTTTTTGAATTGCTATCCCTCGTTTCTTATTTATGCTCTGTGACTTCAAGTGAAACTGGTACAGATGTTCTATGCCTCGTTGTAGTGACCCTGGACCTCGTGTCCACCTCCCATCCAAATAAAGCAAAGATAACTGACCACTCTACAGGGGACCTGCTCACTGCAGTCAGACAGCTGTTGGAATCCAGCACTAATTGCTGGCTCAATCTTTAATAGGCATTTTCCCTGTCAGCTCCCCCTTGTTAGTTTTTGATTAAAGAGGCAGACACTTGGCAAATGCTGTAAGCTGGCCTCTTTGCTGTCTGGGGGCAAAGCAGCTATGAAAAGTGTCTCCTTAATATAGTAAGGCTTGGTGCTTCCTGTCATCCAGCGTGATTGCCTTCTGATTCTCAGCTGTCTTACAGCCTGGTTTTCCTGAACACCTCCACTGAGAAGTTATGTTCATGGTCACCCATTAGGAGCTGCCTTTATTTCTTTCACAAGACTGCAGCTCATTTTGCAAACAGTATTCCTACTTGCTCACTCAGAAGTTTCTAATCCATCAGCACACTTTTCTATCTGTTCCCAAAGGCAAAACTCCCTTCCTGGGAAATTTTCCTCTCCTATAGATAGTGGGGATATTTGAAGTATAGAACAGGCATATACATTCTGAGGTCCTTATCCTAAGGTGACCAGAAGCGATTATTATACAACAGCAGAAGATAATTGCTGTAACTAATACAGTCACACATTGCATAATGACGATTTAGTCAGCCACAGACCTTACATATGCTGGTGCTCCCAGCCCATTAGAATGGTCTTGCAAATCTCTCGCCTAGTGATGTCACAGCCATCACTCACGTATTTGTTGTGGTGCTGCTGTAAACACACCTGCACCATCAGCCATATGAAAGTATAGTACCTACAAAGATGTGCAGTACACAACACTGACAACAAATGACCGTGTTACTGGTTTGTGTCTTTACTACACCATATTGTGTTTGCCATTATTCTAGAGTGTACTCCTACTTATAAAAACCAGCTTACTCTAAGACAGTATGCTGTATGGCCCCAGCAACAGCCTCAAACATCCTGTGATTAGTGTGTCTCTTGGTTGCCTCAAGAGACCATGTAGAGTGACTGACCTATTTTAAGTTTGTGTGAGTAAAGCATACTCTCTGAGGTTTGCACAATGATGAAATTGTCTAACTATTCACTTCTCAAAGACTATCTTGTCCATAAGTGATGCATGACTGTATTTCAGTCTTTATTCTGTCCCGGGCACTAAGTATTTTACAGCCAACCTATAAAGGAGATAAGAGGATGATTTCTCATTTTACAGGTAAGTAAACTAAGGTACAGAGAAGTTAGGTGACTTAATGCAAGTCACCAGGCCAGTGTGTGGCAGGGCTTCGTTTTGAAATCAGATGAATCAGCTTCAGAATGCACGCTGTTGATTAAGAGGCTTCAGGGACCCTAGTGCATTCAGGTTGCTAATGGTAGAAGATGAACTTCCTGCTGCCGCCAAGAGCTCAGCTTTAGTTTTTATTCCCCTGGAGTGGTCAAGGAAGCGGAAACCATACCAGGGTATTGTGTGACTCCTCTAACCTATAGCTCTTCTTAGCGACTTACCTCCCACAGGGCTGAAGTCAGGCTCAGGTACACATCTCCCCTCTGAGCCTTCAGGCCAAGTTCACACTAGAGGTATTTTTCTAACCCACCTGACGCTCATGTTGGCTCTTCTCCAGGCTTCCATTTATTATTCATGGTGGCCAGAGCAGCCATCCTGTGCCTTCTGTGATTAGAGGAGACCCTCCTGTGCTTGCTGGAAAGGCCTTCCCTGCTCAGCCTCACAGCCCCCTTGCTGCTTCCCTCCCACCCTCTGAACCCAGGCCTTATGTTGAGCTTGATCTCTGCTCCTGGGCCCCTGGCCGACCTATGCCCCAGCTTGCTTGTCATTCCTATGTACACTCATGTCCCTTACTCTTGCACACCTCCAAAGGTTCAATTAGGCAAGAAAAAGATTCCTCTTTATTTGGCCTGAATTTAGGTCCTGCAGGTTGATCTAATGATTTCCAATTTTCTCCATCGTTTACACTACACAGTCTTTACATATTTGAGCCTGAATTCAATTAACCTGGTAAAGAATTTTATAACAAGCTACAACCAAATATTCAGGAGAAAGGGGCCACCCCGTCTTGAGATGCTAAAGCATGTAACAGAAGATTATGGGAGCGGGTAATTTCAGGGCTAACTTCAAACCCAAACAACCAGATAGCACCTCTAATCGGGATGAGATCTAAAGAATTCTGCATTTTAGTTTTCCCGGGATAGAAGAAGTAGGGTCCTTACCGATCTTAGTTTTGCTAATGCTTGAAAATGCCTACCAGGAACACTCCTACTGTGTGCTGCTCCCCAGCATCTTTTCTATAGACATGGCTTCTACCTTGACGCTTTTCCCATCAGCACTCAGTTTGGGAAGGAGCTAGAAGTTACGAGACAGGAGGAACAACAGGGGCGGGAAGGTCATGGCAAAGGGAGGGTCAGAAATAAGAATAAATCCTTGGTTCCTTTTCCCCACTTTGCTCATTTTAATCTTGAATCTCACAGAAGATTTTAATGTGGTCATCCTAGGTGCTTGTGGAAAACCTTTGACTTTGAAATGCAATGACTTTCTGGGCCATCTATTTGGGCTCCAATGATAAAATCCCTACTATGTGGCAAATGCTATGAGGCAGGAGGAATGTCAAGACAAATGGATCCCAATCTCTTGCCTTAAGTATGACATAATTTCTAGAGCTTTCTGGGAGAAGAATTACAGAGATTCTGCAACTGATGACATTTTGTTCCTCTAGGAGAGTGGTAGACTCTAACCTCTGGCATTTGGGGGTGTGGGTACTGTTTTGCTGGCCTGGACTGCTGGAGCTTTATCTATGTCATTATTTTGATTGTGGTGCTGAGTGCAGAAAAGATGGCAGCAAACTACTTCTCATTAGGCCATTTTCAGTTATTTTCTGGAAATGTGACATTCAGAGAGCATTAGATCAAACTGATGCATGTGATCCTGTATATTCTGGAATCTTTCCTGTGGTCAACCGATCCAGGGTTTGTAAGGCTGCACCATTTAGCTTTTTGTGAAATTGAGAACATGTGGCATACATTTCCTGATTTTACAAAAATTAGCAATAGTAGTTTGGCAAAATTATACAAACTCTTTTATCATTCCAAGGTGTACTTCTACAGAACCAGATGCTCTGATTATTTAATTTCATTTCTTCATCAGCTTTTATTTATTGTGTATCTTTGAATAAGATGTATGTGAGTAAAATAAAACTTTCTAATCACATACATTACATTTTTCATTTTTTTTGGTGTAGGAAGCTGGGCTCGGTCGAGCCAGTCAAGATGGCGCCGTGTTGGTAATTTTATGGATCAAAAATTACCTAAAATATTATTTCCCCAATTTGTTATTGTTGCTAGTCTCACAGATGTTAGTATTTGCTTTTTCCAAAAGACAACGTTTCTTAACAGTGTCTGCAATGCTCCTAGGTCTTTTTATGGGGACAGGTACCTCTGTTCCAGAAAGCTCCCTGGTTCCTTCCATCATCGCCCATGTGAAGGTTCACACAGGACTAGTCTTATATTTCTTGGTGGTTCCTCTCTGAGGAAAATTTTGGTGGAATCTATATTAACACTTCTATTTCCTTTCTAGTTCCTGCAATGCCAGGCATCCATCTCTTCATTCATATAACACTTCCATTAATATTGTGCTTGTTTTGAATAAAATGTTTTGCTTGAACATTTTATTCATTTAAATACATTTTTATCCAATTTATGTTAATTGGAATAATTGGACCAAATGGGACCAGGAAAAAGGATGGCTCATGAAAAAAACAATCTGGTGGAAATGACAACTCTTTTCATAAAGAACATATGATTAGCTTTGAGATGGTTTTCTTCCTCTGATAGCAGGAGTTTCAGGATTCCATCTCCATGAATCTTTTGGGCCTTGAAGTCTTATGTTTCCTTGACATATTATTTCACCATAAGACCAGTCCTTGAGCCTCTTAGTTCATTTTCCATATTATTTTGAGACTGCACAAATAAAACAATAGAGTAATTTATTTGAAAGATTTTATTGGGAAGTGTGTATATATATATATATATATATATATATATATATATATATCACCCTGATATTTTTAGAGGTTCTCAACATTTCATCAGCATCATTTTGTTATTATTATCCCAATTTTTATACATTTGTGAAAAATACATGTACATTAGTTTAAATATATGTTTTATTTAGCTATTTAGGAAACAATTATTAACTCACCTTCATATTCCTATAGAGTTTTTCCTTCTTCTTCTAAATTTGAATCAAGATAGGCTCTTGGCCAGTTTAGTTGTATGATGATATCTTTTTCTTTAATTGGTGCATTGAAACCACACATCCTGATGTAGTTTAGGGTGATAGAGGCATACATGCACACAGCACTCATCGATTGCTCTCCTAGTTCTCACTCTGTTCCCTCCCCCTCCCCTCCTTCCTTTGCTCAGCACAGTAATTGTCTTTGACAAGTTTATGATAATATCTAAAAAATGAATCTATACTAAATACCCTAAGGGTCATGAGAATTAAACAGAACTGCAAAAAGTTTAAATTACGCAGAGTTGGAAACAAAGACATTGCCCAATTGGGGCCCCAGTACAGGAGACAGGACTGGGGACAAACCACAGTGGGAAATGCTAATGTAAGTGTGTAGAGACATCTGATACCCAGAAGAGGCTCATTACTTGGGCTAAGGATAAATAAGGACACTAGCTGGGCTTTCAAGGGTGTGTGGAAAGACGGTGGGTTGGAAGGGAGAGGGAAGCTGGGAAGCTCTAAGAACGAGGCTCCTCAAGGTTCAGAATCGCTGTGGCTCAGGGTGCGAGTTTTGATGCAGGAGTCCCTGTCCTCATAATTTGATAAAATGGTTCCCATAGGTTGTGAATAAGAAATATTTTCCTACATTTTCTTCACAACCAAACCATGTGTGTAAGAACTCTATCATTGGCTTGATGCAAAACAGATATTTTTCTTTGTATTAAAAATATTAAAATTCCCTTCTTCAAGTCTCTCCTCCCTGGAGGTTTAGACATCTCACTGTCTTGGTTTAAACCATTTCCAATATGTTCTGTTATTTTTGGCTCACCTTTTTCTCACTTTTATGTGGGTATTTGTCTAGACTCAGTCTTGATTCCATGTTTCTTGTTTATGTTTGGTTTTGGTACTAGAGATTGAACCCAGGGGTATTCTACCTCTGAGCTACACCCCTAGCCATTTTTATTTTTTTTAATTTTGAAACAGGGTTTTGATAAGTTGCTGAGGCTGACTTCAAACCTGCAGTCCTCTGTCTCAGCCTCCCAAGTACTGGGATTACAGGTGTGCACCAGCATGCCTGACTTGATTCCATGTTTCTTGCAACCTGCTCTTTGAGCTGCAGACCCAAGTGTGCTGGCCATTAGCTGGGTGTCTGCAGACACAGACTTGCCTCTGTTATTTCTCAGTTCCTCCCTGTGTTTCAAAGGGGAACAATCCAGGAGATGTACTTGATGGTCCATGTGAGAAGTACAGAGGGTGGTGGGAGGAAAGAGCAGGAGTCATGGCTGGGACCTGGTGTCGGTGGGCACCATGGTGAATGGTGGTATGCTCACGGACAGTGCTTCTCTTCCAGGTGGCTGGAGAACTAGTGAGGCGCTTACACCTGGAAGCCCATGCAGAGAAACCTGTGGCCACCTACAGTGGAGGGACCAAGAGGAAGCTCTCCACAGCCCTGGCCCTGGTGGGGAAACCGGACATTCTTTTACTGGTGAGTAGTGGAAAAATCAGTAATATGTCAATGTCTTGAAATAAGATTCACATTGCATGTGTACTTGTAAACTCATTTTAACTCAGGAAGTAACTTCAGAACTTGCAAAACTAATTCAACAAACAAATAAACTTCTGCCCTAACTCAATATTTCCCAAACTGTATGTAAAATATCATTGGAATTTTATAGGAATAAGACATCTATCTTTTGGTAGATCCACTTATATTTGTCAAATTGAAGATTCAATAAAATTTTAATAACATTAGCATTGTATTCAAAAAGAATATTAGATTTACCCTTCAATCTGAAAACCACTATTTGTTTTTTTTTTACACATGCTTGTAAGCCTTTTTCTGCCTGCAAGTATATGTTTATTACATCTGTAATGACATATGTGTGGTGAATCATGAGGATTGGTGTCAGGGTTTGCTATGTTTGGATAGGTGTCTCCCAAGGCCCGTGTGTGAAACGCTTGGTGCCATGGTGGTATTGGTAGGTGGTAGAACCTTTACGAGGAAGGGCCTAGTGGGAGGTCTTTAGGTTATTGGGGCCATGCCCCAGAAGGCAGAGTAAGACCCTGGCCTCTTCCTTCCTTTGTCTTGTTTCCTGGCCATGCAGTGAGAGGTATTGCTCTACCACACTCCCGCTATTGTTACGGCCTTGCAGTAGGCCCAAAAGCAATGAGACCAATCAGTCGTGGGCTAGAACCTCCAAAACTGTGAGCCAAAATAAATATTTTCTCTTTATAACTTGATTATCTCAAGTATTTGTTATAGTGATGGAAAGCTGATTAACACATGTGTGTAGGATCGATATGGAGGGGAGGGAAGGGAATTCCAGAAAAAGTGTGGAGCATGAGCAACAGGCTGGAGGCAAGGCATCCTTCTATCTACCTGGAACTGTAATTAACTCAGTTTATCTGGATCAAAGAATCAGTTGGAGGTGATGACTGTTAAAAAATAGAGTCAATTGCCTTGCATTGAAAAATGCCTTAACTAGCCTGGTACAGTGGCACACGTCTGTAATCCCAGTACTTGGGAGGCTGAGACAGGAGGATCATAGGTTCAAGGATGGTCTGAGGTAGCTTAGCAAGACCCTGTTTCAAAATAAAAAAAATGAAAAGGCTAGGGCTGTAGCTTATAGGTACAGTACCCCTGGGTTCAATCCCCAGTATTCCCCCTCCCCTCACACACAAATAGCTTAACTATCCCTAATGCCATTCAAGCAATAAGTGGAGTATTGTTCTTATGCTATAGACTGAATTCTAATTACTGCACCCCAGTGCTTCACCCTGGTAGACAGTGTGAGGGGTATCAAAAAGTATAGGATACAAAGCAGATTCCTTTTTTGTTTGTTTTTGTTCATCAAATGGCAATAGAATTTCAGTGGGGGCGTTGGTGGGCACTCAGAAAGCACATGTTGGAAAATATAGTCCTGCCATGTATTGGTTGTCTATTGCTAACTCACCTGAATGTTCTTTTTACTTGCTCTAAGTTTGCTTTTGACAGGTACAAAATCAGGGACTATTGCAGCATCTCATATTCCAGAATCTGATTAACACAAACTAACCTTTGCACCAGTCACCATTCTGCAGTTCACAAATGACACATCGTCCTCTCAAGATGAGGCCAGCTGTCCAAGGAGTTCACAGGACAAATCTTCCTCCAGTGGACTGTCCCTGGCTCAGCCCAGTGCAGCCGCACCTCCTCCATCAGTGAAGGGGATTCTCTCTAGAGCCATGCCTTCGGCTCATCACCAACCCAGGGTTTCTCTTCCATAAATCCTTGGTCTCGCTCACTCCCCTTGGGTGCCCAGGACTCTGGCATACTGGGCAGGTGTGGACTCTGGAATCTCAGTGGACAGGTTTAGATTTTGTTTCTGCAATTCCATGGCACACGACCTTGCTTGTCAACCTGTTTCCTCCTTGTCTGAAAATGGTCCCAATATCTGTGTCTTTCTCGTGGCACCATTGGAAACAGTGAATGAAATAATCCACATTGAGCATGCCGCCAGTGCCTCGTGCATAAGAAACCACAGTAAGTTAGTGACTGTGTTGAGGCTGACTGTTAGAACTTCAGGTTCAAGCGATGCCTTTGAAGTTCTCCACTCAGAGACAGATGGGACTTTCAGAGCAGATACCATGGTGGAAATCAGCAGAATCTAAAGTCACACTCAGCCTTCTTTCTGAACAATGCAGGATGATACCTTTTATTTATTTACTTTTATAAATAGTGCACATATATCTCTTGATTTGCAGAAAAGACCAGATATTTATTTTCCTGTTCGGTACCTTTCCCCTCTTCCCTCCCTTTTTCCCCCTTTGGGGGAAGTTGATGACCCAAAGCTCTTAAGAAAAACATGTTTAGCTCTCCCTGACTACAGAGAGCACCAAAATGCACCATACAGTTGGGCAAGAATTCTCTCCAAAGTGGTTCAAATAACAAGCGCTTTGGAGTGTATTGAAGGAGAAAGCTTCAGGTTCCAAGAAATTTCAATTTATTTGGTGTTGCTAAATAAAAGAAACCTTTTTCTACTATCAAATGTCTTTCTAGGGGATATCATTCTACAAGTTTATGGAGGTTGAAGATTTATTTTAAAAACAACAAGCTTGCCTTACCTAAGTAGATCATGAAGGGGAACTAGGCTGATGTGAAAACATATCCCCACTTCCCCCTAGTTTTTTTGAGGCATAAATGTCAAAACTTGCATATATCTAAAAGTACACAGCATGATGTTTTGATACACAGATACGTATGAGTCAGTAACCATGATCAAGTTAAATGCTGTCAGTCCCTCAGCATGTTAGTGAAGACATTTAAGATCTATTCTCTCAGCAAATTTTAAATTTTAACAATATAATATCATATTGTTAACGATAGTCCCCATTCGTTCATATCTGTTGCTGTAACAGCACATCACAGACCGGGTAATGTATGAGGAAGAGACATTTATTTCTACTGGTTCAGGAAACTGAAAGTTCAGGTCAGGGCAGGTCAGAGGCCGAGAGTTCCCCCATCTGTTCCCCCAGTGTAGTGCCCCAAAATGCTGGTTTGCGTGCCCTCTCCCAGCTCTGCAGAGCTGTGCAGGTTGTTTGTGGGGGACGCTTGCAGTGCCCTCTGTGGGGTCCCTCAGGGAGCCGCTTACGAAAGAGGGCAGCGAGGCATGCAGAGCGTGTTTATACTGTGTCCCGGTGCGAAGGGGTCCCCTGAGAGGCCTCCCAGTGGCCCATGAGCAGGCTTTCTGGTGGCCTTCCCACACAGTGCTTGGTATGGTCCAGGCCTCTGTTCTCTGCTTCCAGCCTCTCCCAACATCTCCGCTGTGCCAGGTGAGATGAGAAAGAGGTGGCCTCTGGAGTAGCCTCCCTCACGACACGCTCTCTTTCCACCATCTTGACCTTGTTGAGCAGAATGCCATCAAGCCAACGGAGAGGTGCCTGCGAGAGCCAGGCAGGGATTTCCTCAGCCAGCCTCGGGCTGCACGCAGCAGTGCGCATTTCCCACGTGTGCACCACATGCCCATCATCGTGTGCTTTCTTCCCTTCAGGATGAGCCCAGCTCTGGAATGGATCCCTGCTCTAAGCGGTACCTGTGGCAAACAATAACGAAGGAGGTTCGGGAAGGCTGTGCTGCAGTGCTGACCTCCCACAGGTGAGCTGGACCCACTCTCGGGCTATTTCCTGAGCAGGATGAGGAGTAGCCAACAGTTAAGGAGAGCCTCCATAGCCACCCAGCACTATACACAGAAGTTCCTGCTTGTCACACAGGATGGAGATATGGCTTAGTCCCCATTGTGTAGACTGGGAGACTGAGGCAGAGAGAGATCACATAGCATAACCAAGGCCACACAAGCAGGTAGAGCTTGAAGCTGGGGCTTTGTATCCATAGAGCACACGCTTGCCTAGTCGACTGCTATTAGTCAGGATGAGTGCTAGACTGGCTCACTTAGTGAGCTCCTTTCTATCCAAGACCTCATATCCCAGGAGGTACAATGATCTGAAATGAAAATTTAATGTGTCACTGAATCTTGTCTAATATTTTCCTCATTACAAAATTAGTTTTATACTTAGAATTCTCAGCCATGTGTCTCTTAATGATATACTGTTCTAGGCCACACAGCAATGCGAATATAGATTTCGTAAAACCAGTTCATTGGGAGTGAATGATATGATTGGGCTAATAAAAATCTTGAAAATGTAACGGAGATTGGGCTTTCCATTAAGACTTGTTTTCTCCTGATGCTTAAGTATAAATATGCTGTGACTAAGGTATTAAGAACTGCTTAGGATATGAGATTTTACCATACTTTTCTCTATTCAAAATCCTAAACTTAAGCCGGGCGTGGTGGCGCACGCTTGTAATCCCAGTACTTCGGGAGGCGGAGACCAGAGGATCCGGGTTCGCGGCCAGCCTCAGCTCTCTCTCTCTCTCTCTCTCTCTCTGTCTCTCTCTCTCTCTACTTAGTGAGGCCCTCTGCAACTTCATGAGACCCGGTTTCAAAATAAAGTATAAAAAAAATAGGGCCGGGGGTGTAGCGCGGAGGTAGAATGCCCCTGGGTTCAATCCCCGGTACCACAAAAAAAAAAAAAAAAAAAAAAATCCCAAACTTAGAAAACCATTGATCAGCATTCTGTTTCTATAAATTTGTCTTTTATGGATATTTCATGTTAATGGAATTATAGAATGTTTAGTCTTTTGTAAATGACTTCCTCTAATTATAATGTTTTTGAAGCTTATCCATGTTGTAGCATATATCAGTAATTCACTCATTTTCATTGTTGAATAGCCCACCATTGTAAAGCTGGACCACTTTAATTTATTGATGAATAAATATTAATTGATGAATAGTTGGATTATTTTCAGTTTGGGGCTATTATGAACAACGTTCTATGAATAGTCTCGTAAATGGTTTTTATGTATAGATAAATGTTTTTACTTTCCTTGGATGTATTCTTAGAAGTTGTATTGTAGGGTTATTTGGTAAATTTGTGTTTAATTCTTTAAGAAACTGACTAATGGTGTTAAGGAATTTTTCACATGCTTGTTGGCTATTCATATTCATTTTTAGTAAAATGTCTATTAACAATTTTCCCCATTTTTTAAAAAAATATTTTTTAAGAACAACTTTAAGGTGGGCGTGGTGGTACACATCTGTAATCCTAGTACTTGGGAGGCTGAAACAGGAGGATCGCAGGTTCAAGGACAGTCTCAGCAGGTAGTGAGACTCTCATCAACCTAGCAAGACCCTGTTTCAAAATAAAAATAAAATAGGGATAGGGGTGTAGCTTGGAGGTAGAATGCCCCTGGGTTCAATCCCCAGTGCCACAAAAAAAGAAAGAAAAAGAAAAAGAACAACTTTAGGTTCCCAGCAAAATTGAGAGGAGGAAGGTACAAAGGTTTCCTTTATGCCCCCCGACACATGCACAGCTTCCCCCACTTATCAACACACCCCACCATTTGCTACAATTAATTTACCTATATTGTCACACCATTATCACCCAAAATCCATAGTTTATATTAGACTTCACTCTTGGTGTTGGACATTTTATGGATTTAGAAAAATACATAATGACATATATAATCACATTGTACAGAAAGATAGCACTTCCCTGAAGATTCCCCGTGCTTCACCTGTCCGCCCTTTTTCCTGCTTAACCCCTGGAAAACAATTGCTTTTTACTATCTTCATACTAAAATATTTTCCAGATTGCCACATAGTTGGAATCATACACTATGTAGCCTTTCGAGGTTGGCTTCTTTTATCATTATTGTTTCCCCCATGCTTTTTCATGGTTTTAGAGCTCATTTCCTTTAAACTCTGAATAAAATTCTGTTGTTAGTATGTCCCACAGTTTATTTATGCACTCACTTACTGAAGGATACCTTGATTGCTTCCAAATTTGGCAATTATGAGTAAAGCTGTTATAAACATCCATGTGCAGGTTTTTACATGGATATTTTTTCAACTGTTTTGGGTAAATACCAAGGAGTATGATTGTTGGATTACTTGCTGAGAATATGTTTCATTTTGTAAAATTTCCCATTTTGTGTTTTATGTCTACTGACATTATTTACTTGTGAGATGTTCATTCTATCTATCGTCTATCTCGCTATCAAATGTTATTATATTTTTGATACTAGTCCATTGTTGGATATATAATTTGCAAATGTTTTCTCTCTCTTTGGAAGTATATTCATTTTTAAAATTTTGATTAGATTTAATTTATCAACTTGTTTTTATGGTTTATGCTTTGGGTATTATACCTGGGAACTCTTTGCTCCCAATTTTTGAGAATGTTTCTCCTATTTTGGGTATTATCTTAAAGAATTCTTTGCTGTCAAGTCATGATAATGTTTCTCCTAACTTTTCTGCTAAAAATTTTAGGATTTTAGTTCTTAAAAATCTTTGATACATTTTTAGCTAATTGTTGTGTGTAATAAGATGAAAGGGTCTAAATCCACTTTCATGCATGTGGATATATAATTGTTCCAGCACTATTTTTTGAAAAGACTATTCTTCTCGAAGGATATTTATATTTACACTAACATTTTACTAATATTATTTTATGTTCCAATAATATTCATTTATAACAATTTTTACATTTTTAAGATATCCATTCATTTTCTTTTTTATACCTCCTTATATTGGTTCAAGAGTTCATTTATGCTTGTGAGTGAAGGTTTCCTATTTGTTTCCTTAAAACATTCTCATTTTTTAAGTTCAGTCTTATTTATTTTTTGCTTTTGTAATATGGGTAAATGGTTCTCTCCTATATGTTTTATTACTTGTCTTCCTGGTACATGCAAATACTAGTAATTTTTTTTTTACATTGTGTAATTGGCTACCTACACAAAATCTTATGATTTTGAAAAGCATTGTATTTGGTTTCCATGAGATTTCTATACAAACATTACATCATTCTCAGTAGTGGTATTTTTGCTGTATTTATTTTCAAGGTTTGAATCGGCTCATTTTGTTTCTTTCACTCCCTCCCAGCATGGAAGAGTGTGAAGCTCTTTGCACCAGGCTGGCCATAATGGTGGACGGAAGCTTCCAGTGTCTCGGCTCCCCTCAGCACATTAGGAACAGGTACACCGTTTAATTGCTTCCTGTGAAATCAACAGCATGATGTGATACCGTAACTGGAGGCACACTAGAGATACCTTGGTCCAATTAGTTACCTCATCACCTACAGCAGGAGATGAAAGTCCTGAGAAGCTAAGGGGTATGTTTAAAATCATAATTAGAAGCCAAAGTCACAGTGAGAGATTCCCAGATGTTTCCCTAAAATGCTTTGCTGTCTTCTTCTCAGGAGGACAATGTGCCTTGATCACAGTGACATGGTAGGGCTGAGCGCATGGTCCCAGGGCCTAGATGCAGACAGGACTAGAAGGGGCCTCCTTATGCATAAAGTCTTCTCCACATAGCCCTTGTCCACAGTGGATCAGAACTCCTGGTTCACCAGACACTGGGCTTTCAAATAGACCTTACTGATTTCAAGGTGTAGAAGTGGGTTGCTTCTGTTACTTTTCATTTTGGCTAATGAAAGATTAGAGATTTTTTTTCCTCTGCTCATGAATCCCTTAGATTTCTCCCTGCGTAATGATCTCTTCATGTCTTTTTTCCATTTACTCTTTGGAAGTTTAATGATTTTGTTATCAATTTCCATGATCATTTTTATGTCCTGGTGTAACTTATGTTTAGGGTTGCCTGAAGGGTTTTCTAATTCCCTTTCATTTGTTGTTTAACTATAGTTTTTATAGAGAGTAATCTAGTCATTTATGTTGATAAATCTCTCTTCATTTTCATTTATTGGATGTTTTTAAGGTTAGACTTCTTAGGCAGAAATATGGAAAAGAGCCATATATGTAAAGTTTAAATATTTTTATTTTGTGGAGAAAATATTTATTGCCTTGGATTGAGAGGATACTGTTGGGAGTGGGCATCAAGTTTCCCGTGGCTCAGTGCTGGCCCTGCAGGGATGGTCAGTTTCACCACTGCTTGCTATTTAGGGTCAATGTCTTGTCAGATGAACCTTCTAGAAAGCATTTTCTGTATTTTCTCTGCTCACCTTTAAAAGGCGTCATCAAAAGAAAAATAGTACTTCACACTCTGTAACCTTTATGAATGCCTGCATAAAGTTTTATAGTCTGTTCCTGATTGTTGAGTGATTTATGTTTGATGTTCTCTGGGTTTGCTAAAGTTGGCCACAGGAACCCACAGGCTGAGCACACGGGAAGAGTTATCCCCGGCTGGTGTGGTCTCCAATCTCAACAAGTTCTTCCCATTTCTGAATTTTGGTTCTAATAATGTGATCTATAGGTTGAGGATTAGTTGTTTGTGAAGATGAGTATAGAATTGTATTTAGTAAGAACTGGGTTATGGTTATTTGCTGAAACTCCCAACTTAATAGAGAACTTAATGCAGATGTGTGTAACAGTCCTTGAGAGGGAATCAGAGCCAGAACTAACCCCGTGGACATGCCGGTGAATAAGCCTGAGTTTGAACGCAGGAAGCTGAGAGCAGCCACTGGGCTTAGAGCTGAGATGTGTGGAGGGAGACCTGGAGGAGCCAACGACGGTCTTGCAAAGTGAGACTGAGGGAACTAGAAACAAGTAAAGATCCAGGGGCATCCATTGACCCGAGGGTCTGAGGAGGTGAGTCAGAAGAAAGCAAAGGTTTGATCAGGACTGTCCTGTTTGGATTGGGACTTAAGTGTTGAGATTTTCCTTTGGAGACTGCAGGCTGGAAGGGCAGGGTCCTGGGCTGGGAGCCACCACTTAGCTTCTCATTCACAGTGCTGACCTTGTGAACGATTAGAAGCCCTCATACTTCAGTATGGTTCTGGGCAAAGCTGACTGTGGTGACATCCCAGAGCAGCATCCCGAGGTTCACAACTGGAGCTTCAGTCCACCTGCACAAAGTAGCCAGCAGCTGTCTTTTAGAATGGGCAAGAAGAAAAAGGGGCAGGGCGTATATGGATGAGAAAAACAAAGAGCATCAGTATTTTGTCCCAGGTGTAATTACCTGAGGTATATTCCCAAATCCTCCATGGTGTCATAACTTGAGCCCATCCTGGGAGCCCTGGCAGCTGTCTCTCAAATTATTTTTTTGTTTTCCCTCCCTCTTTCTCTTTTCCCTTCCCCTTCCTTCCTTCCTTCCTTCCTTCCTTCCTTCCTTCCTTCCTTCCTTTCCCTCCCTCCCTCCCTCCCTCCCTTCCTTCCTTCCTTCCTTCCTTCCTTCTTTCCATGCTGGGGATGGAACCCAGGGCCTTGTGCCTGCTAGACAAGTCCTGTGCCTCTGAGCTGCACCTGGCCCTGGTGTCTGTCCTTGGCTGTGGCCGATTCACAGCCTGTCTCTAGGGAAGCGGTGCCAACTCCTGTGGCGCTGTTCTTCCCCTGCCCTCAGAACTGACTTAAGCAGGAGGCTCCAGTGTGAGCGATGAACACAGTCCTCACAGGACAGGTAGACAGAGCGTGCTTCAGAAGCCCGGAGTTTATAGTCTGAAGTGTACCAACAAGATTCTGATTTGGGGAGGAAGATAAAAGCTGTTTATTTGTAAATGAAACGAAGTTTTAAATGGTTTAAAGAAAATCCTTAAGCGTATTTTCATTTTATTAAGTTGTCAAACATGAAATGCAATACATTTCAAAGGATACCTTCATAGATGCATTATTTGGCTATTTAACTTAAAACATAAAGTCACCTGGAAGGATTTATTTGGTGGATTTTCATTTAAAAAATGAAAGGAAGTATAATAGGGTTTGAGATCACAGGTTATGACTGTCTGAGTGGTTGCAAATTAGCATGTCACCTTCTGGGACACCTGTGTTTTGTTGTGGCGACTTTGATTTAATACTCTTATAAAACATTGCTATAAACATAAGAGCTTAGAGTCAGATTACATCACCAAATAATAAACTGGCTCACTTAAAAATGAAACAGATAATTCGATGTGTTTATGTCACTCTCAGAACCAGGGAGGAAGTCTGTATTCATCCAATGCGATGGCTTCTACCGTAATGCCAACTGTGGTGTGCTGTGCCGCTGAATTATATTTTCTGCATTTTACTTGTTTCAAAGCATCATATAATTCAATTGCTACTCCTAACCCCCGAATTAATTCTCTTTCCTCCATGTAGTTTTATTAAGGGAGCGACGTGAACTCAGCTCCATATACTCAGCATGTCTCACCTCGACTGATACCTGTAATGGATCATCTAATTTGTTTTCACAACATCATGTTGCACGAACAAAATTAATGTTGTTCTAACGTAGTGACCTGGGAAGAGATTTTGATTCTCCTGCCCTTTTCCTGCTGCGTATTTCAGTTGAATGCCTCTGGTCTGGGAAATTCAGATCATGAGCAATGTCACCGGAGCTGTCACTTCACCAAAGGGAAGCACTCTGCTTTCATTTTCTAATATTTCTTTCATTAAAATAAGCAGACTGCATCTCACCCACGGCGAGGATGGGAAATAAGAGTGGTGGAGACCACGTCCATTTTTGATGAGTGAGGATTTTTACTGGGGACTCCAACTCAACTCAGGATTCCTAAGCATCCACTCATCCTTTATTAGAGATGACGGAGGTATGATTCCTGATCTCCAAAAATGTCATGATATAGTGTCAGACAGACACAAGCCAGTGGGTCTGTGCAGCGTGAGAGGCTGAGGAACACAGTGCTGTGTGATGCACTTGGGTTTACATCGGCAAGTACGGCTGAATGTGCAGTACCAGGACTGAGTGGTTAATAAGGCAGGAACCCTTTAAGAACTGGGTAGACATACTAATAAAACACTTTACAAGAAAGGCCATCGGGCCAGAGAGGGCTTCAAAGCAAAAAGGCAGGAACTAGGAAAAGGAAGGCCGCACACCCAGTATTTGAGGGGACGGCTTGGCATGGGTGGCTGCCTAGGCAAGGAGGCTTTTCAACCTAGGGTGTGCACCAGCAGTAAATGCACTCGATATGGACACAAGAGAAAACCAAGCAGGCCACGTTTAGGAGCTGCTCAACTGTAGGTGGGGTGGAGATTGGACAGTGATCCCTTCACTGCAAGATAATTCTGGATCCACTCCCAAAGTGGGAGGTTATCATTTGAGAGTGAAGAACAATGGGGAACAGGCAGAAGCAAGGAGAGGAGAAAAAGTGTCCTTTTCAACACTATTTTTGTTCTCTAGCTAGAAGTTAAATGAGACAAACTAAAGTCAGCTGCCCATGGGGCCCACGGAGGAGGCAGCGTTGGTGCAGGAGGCGTGCCCAAAAAACACCAGCCAGCTTGACAACTGCCTGGCCTGGGCCTTAGGGAAAGCAGGAGGATTTGGGTTTGGGAGATGGAGAGATAGTGATGCTGCTAGAGCTATGGTGACATTGGAGGCGCTGTGAGGGCGAGGAGGACTCTCGGTGCTGGGCTGGCTTGCTGGAGGAGCTGCTGGGCTGTGGGATGACTCACTGTGCAGGGCAGTCGGTATTCTGTAGCTGCAGCAAGTGAGGAGACATGAAGGTGGGGTCATTGCCTCTTGCAGACATGGTGGGGGACACTGCCTGTACTACTGCTGAGGAACTCTGAAGTCAGGCAGGCTGAGCTCACATCCATGGGGATGCAACTGTTTTAATCATTACTCAGGTCATTCATCAAATGCTTTCTATGCGTTGTCTCATTTATTCTGCACCACATAACTGGCTAGAGAAACCGAGATCTAAAGAACAGAGGCAGCTGGCTCAGAACACAAAGTTATTGTTGAAAGAAGCAGTTTTGCAACTTGACTTCTTGATTCTACATTCCTTAGTCTTCCAATACCACTACTGTTGTCTCAGTTGACTGGGCCTGCACTGATTAAAGAACAAAGCCCTGCTTCAGCTGATGTGTCTGGTCCTCGGATGAAAGCCACAAGACTGTTGAATCTGCTTCCGGTCCTATTTGCTGAGAAAACAGGCTATCTTCCTTCAGAAACATGGGCACACTCCTCTTTGAAAGCCAGCATGGCGTGATGAAATAGATGAGATTTAAAGTCTAACCTTTACGCACTACCTGTATGACTTTGAGAAAGTTAGCATCTTGGAATGGTAGTTTTGTTTTCCTTTAGTGGGGAAAATAATCTCTGTTTCATAGTATTTTTAAAATAAATGGAGGAATACACCAGTCATGTTCCTTCCGTGGCTGTCAAGATCTTCCCCAAAAGAAGCACTATCTCATCCCCTCGGTTCTCTTCTCAACTCTCACCCTTCAGAGAGGTCGCCAGGGTCTACTCCATCCATTCACAGAAGTAAAAGAACCCCGGATGTTAGCTGGCAATATGGCTGCCTGGAAGTGAGACTGCATTTCCTGGCTTGCCCCACAGCTTCCTGTGGTGGAAGGGATATAGGAAGAGGAGCTGTCTGCAACTGGCGGGATCTGGACTCCATAGTGAGGAGCGCACATTTTTCTGCCCCTTTCTTCCTTCCTTCTCACTTGAATGCACAGGTGATCGTTAGAGATAAAGCATTCTGATTCCAGATATTAAACTTGCTGACACTCCTGCTTTTCTTTCTTTCTGTTTTTTGAATTATTTGTCACTCATACGGAAATCATAACAAGACTAATTCTGCCTTCAACATGTTAAATACAGTGTTCGTTTATTTACCTGTTATTTTCAACCTCTGTCCAATAGACTAGACACACTTTGAGGATAGTCCTTTGTTTTCTTTTACTTCTGTATCCCTAACATTTGGGACAGTGTCTGGTATATCACACATACTCAGAGTATTTGCAGCAAATGAATTAATGTATCAATGAATGAATGTCATACCCCTAGCATATACTAAGCCTTTGCTTAATGAAAACTCCTGCCACATTGCTATGACAGCACTCTAAAAGAGAAACAATGAGGATGTGGTTGTGGCCATCTTGATGAACATCTACCACTATGAATAATAATTGACCTTTTTAATGAGGACTTTTGTTCAAATCACAGGTATCTCTAGACAGGGTGAAGCCTGCTTTCTTTCAAAACAGTCTGCAGTATTCACTATTATTTGCTGCTTTTAGGAGCAGGGCTCTGCCCAAACTCCATTTCCCCATTAACAGAAACTATCAGGTGTGTGATTCAGGCCTAATTGCAGCCATAGCCTTGGCGATATTTTGCTGTCTCCTTCTCTATTGGAAAACCAGATTCACCCGGATGCAACCTGGCCTGCCAAGAATTAATGCACAATGCAGACAGCAAAAATGCGCCAATCTGACACTCAACTCTATGCAGTGGGATTGTGATTTCCGATACAGCCTAAGCACAGGCAAACTCAGTTTAGTCCCACTCCTATCAGATCAGAGCAGTACTTCAGGTTGAGAATGAATGGCTCAAGCTTCTTTTAATGGTGCAGCCTTGCCATCTACCCCTATGATCTTGCCTGCAGACTTAGAAGCTCTTTTAAGAGGTGGTTTCTTCCCCGGGGGGATGCTAGTAGCAGCTACCTAACACCATTTTGTTTCCTTGCTTTGTGTTTTTTATTTGTCAGAGCTTTATAGGTTAATACCTTGTCTCTGTAATCCTCACGACTGTTCTAATTTGCATATGCAATGATAAGAAAGTTTTCCAAACCAAACTTCACCGAAGTTAATAATAAAGGCACTTCTGATGAAAAGACCTACTTAGAGAGTGAGCCCCAATTGCTCCCAACTCTGCCAGGTAATAAGCTGAGTGACAGTGGGAATCCGTACTGACCTCTTGGGGCCTCAGAATTCTGTGTTTCATACAGAAGAATTTTTCATCTGCTGTAAGCAGCATACAAGTTGTTGTGAAGAGTAAAATGGACTTACTGATGGCAAAGTGATAATATCAAGAGCACACGAGCATGAACCATTGTGTGAGCTCCTGCCCCAGGCTGGGGCTTTGAGTTCAGCTGGCTGGTGATGGAATTGAGCCTCTCATTCCCTTTGAGTTGTATGAACTGAGCAAGTTCCCAAACCTCTATGAGATTCTGTTTCATATCTGACACAGACAGAGATGGCAACATCAAAATCCTGGTTTTGGTGGAGAGAGGGCTTCAATGGGACAGTGTATGCCCAGGGCCTCACTCAGAGGGAATGCAGGGCAGAGCTCTTTCCCCAGCTCTCTCTGCTGGGTTCCTCTTCTCTTGGGGTTACACGAGGAGGATGGCTGTAAGCATGAGGAAGTTTCTAATGAGATGCCAGCTGCACATCAGGTGGTCTTATAACTGTGTGCTTTCTCCCCACCTTCGCCACCCTCCCTCAGTGCCCTCCTCCCTTCTTCTTTCATACATCTGAAGGTGCAGGATTGCAGTTCAGTTATTGAGGGTGGATCACTGAAATTTGGCATATTGCCAGGCACCAACCCATGAGTGGGATGAGGTATGGTGAGGCGGGAAGGTGGGGAAGCAGGTGAATGTGGGCTGAAGCCCGGCTCCATCTCTCCTGCGATGCTGGGACACAGGTGCTTGATGGGAGCTTATGTGTGACCTCAGGAGACAGGTGAATGTGGGCGGAAGCCCCGGCTCCATCTCTCCTGCGATGCTGGGACACCGGTGCTTGATGGGAGCCTATGTGTGACCTCAGGAGACAGGGTGCTCCTGCCCTTGTTGCCCTTTTGCTCCTTGCTCTCACTCTGAGATGGACGGGGAAGAGTCACTTTAAAGCTAGCTCAGACTCAGGTATTTATGGGGAAGGGTGTGTGTGTGTGTGTGTGTGTGTGTGTGTGCGTGTGTGTGTGTGTGTGTGTAGATTTCTTATGGAGCAGATGATGGAAATAAGTATATAGATACCTAATAAGAATAATATACACTTTACAAAACATATTAAGTCCAAGATTAGCTTCTATGCCAAGAAGATTTATGCATTTAATTTTTAGAAACAACATGATGAGAAGTTCCTAAGTAAATGATTTGTAAATCATAAACTGTAATACAGTTGTTGAGTATGGTACATCATGTCCCTTTTATTCATTTAGAAATTGTATTTTTTTCTTTAGTGATAAAAGTGGTATGTGCTTCTTATTTTAGAATCCAGAAAAGGGTGAAAAAAGTGAAGAAATAACCACTAGTCATACTATTATTCCTCTTATCCAGATAACATTCTAGAATTTCACTCGAGCCTGACTTATGCATGCATTTACATATAGTTGACATTGTACTAAGTACATATTTTTATTTTGTATTTTATGCTTAATGTAATATGATAAACATTCTATCATCATTAAAATGTAAAAGTGTTTTAATGGTTGAATTTAAAATAAACACATTTGTCATAAATCTTTGACTTTTAATTTTGAGGTTAAATATTTTGATATGTGGAGTCTTAAGCAGAAATGTTAAGAAATGTAAAGCTTCGTGGGCTCCAGAAGCAACTTGTCAACTGATTTTTCAGAAATGTCATTTCAGCTGCGTTACCAGCTCTTTCAATGTGCTCGTGAAGTGTGTGGCTTTTAAAATAATGCACATGTGTGTTTGGTTTGTGTTTGATATTCTGTTGTGCTTCTATGTTGCTATGTTTCTACCTTAGAATGTATTGCCTACAGTGCATGTGATGTCTGTGGTAACAAAACGGATCCCAAAAAGCTGTCAAATATGTCTTTTAAGGACCTCCACCTACAGCTAATACTTTCATTCATCTTTATGTAAGAACTGACTATGCAAATAATGTGGACATAATGGATTATCTTTAAATGTTAGATCATTGAATAAATACATTGACAAATGTCTCATTGGTTATTTTGAAACCTTTTATTCTTTGGAAGAGTATGGGAATCAAATAAATCCTTCAGGAAATTTAGAACATTGACATAAATATGTAGGTCATAAGCAGAAAGTAAAGCTAATAAAAATTAGATACTTATATCATAAATGAAGAGAATCATAAATATGCATGAATATGACATGCTCTTATAATTTGGTGCCCAAAAGTCTTATTGACTGTTCTAGAGAGATCCTGAGAAATTTGGCAACCTATTTCAGGAATATTTTCTCTTGAAACTATTTTTTCTTAAAAACTATCATTTTATTTTTGTGTATTCATATTCTTCACAGTAAATCTGGGAGTATCTTAGATCAAATGAAACATAATTTTGAAGGAATTTTAAATATTAATATTCATATGTGCTCATAGGACTTCTTAGACAATAATTGGAAGTTAGCATGAATTTTTAGAAATATGTAAAGAAAATATGCCCACAGTGCTGTAACTTCTATGGATAGTGAAAGTGAATGTGAGGCTATCTGTCCCCCCAGGGTCCCCACACACCATTGTACTGCATGTGTAGCTTCCAATTCATGTTCTAATTGTTTCACCTGCTTTCACTGAAGTTTCTCAAATGAAGTGTATACTTATTCACACCAGTTTAGAGTGTTTTTCCATTTTGGCAATGTCCTGCATGGAACCTAAATTTCACTATTTATTTACTTACTTACCAATACGGTTCCAAATGCCGCAGGATGAATCCATTCTGTCCTTCAGTGTTCCCAGGCAGCTACTATTAATAGCCTTATTTTCTAGTCAGGAAATCTGAGGTCAGAAACTTCACCTGATTTTGGGGGGGCACACATCTTGTACATAGAAGGGCGGGTTAAACCCAGGTGGCTGGGATCCAGCATCTACAGCGCGAACCCTGCATTATATCTGATCATCAGGACATTAAGAACCACAAGATCAGAAATGCATCTCCATCCATGAACACCCACCCCAGAGTCAATGCTGAGCCCGGACACAGCAGCTGAGTGCCCTGGGAGGAGGAGCTACAAAGCTCCAGGACCCAGCACTTCACCTTGGGAAGCCGCTTTAGCTATCTAAGCATCAACCCTTTCCTGACCCACTTTAGAGGCTCTGTTGAGGACAGATGGGCAGACCCATATGAATCAGCAGAGAGGAATGACCACCGAACCTGCGTCTCCCATACTGACTCAATTTATTGGCCTTTAAAAACTCCTACAGGTTGCTAAAACAGAGGTGTTAAGCAGGTGCATCTCTGGAGGTGTCCATGTGTATTTATCAATGTCCCCAACAACCTCTCAGCCATGTGTAGATTAGAGAGCATCAACTTGAAAGGATGGGAGGCTGCTGAGGCCACACGCAGACCTTAGGAAGATGACTTCTGACAACTGGAAATCAAGGCAGGAGTCAGGAAAACATGACCCATGTGAGGTAGCTCATGTCACTGAAACAAGAGCACATTATCTGGGGCACTCTGTCTTCACAGAGATTTAAAAATGATCCAACCATAAATGTATTATGGTCAGCCTGTCTTAGGGGAAAATTTACTTAAGTGAAATACATCTTTCCTCAGCAATGCTTTGTAAGTGAAGGGTTATTGTAAGACTCTGAGTGTACCACCTGTTCATTCATTAAGTTACTATCTATCAGTGCTGGGTATTGTGCTAGGTACTAGGTGCTTTAACTGTTTCATTAAATAATTGAAAAAAACCGCACATCAGTGAACATCGAGTATTTGTCATTTATTGACCAAATCTTTATTGGAATGCTGTAATGTGCTCAACACCATGCTAGGTGACAGCGATGAGACGGTAGAATAACACGCACAATTTCTGGAAGCCCCACATATCCTTGGAGATTACTATTTGAGGTTGCTTTGGGTACAAATACCACTTTGTGCCTTTGCTTGGTTGGACACCAGGGAACCACTGTCCTTAGCTCTGCAGTGTTAGGAACAGGGCCTCCGACGCTGGGGACCTGTCTTGCAAACCTGGAACTGTCCTCTGTAGCTGGGTTGAAGAATTGATTTGCATAATAGAAAAAAGGTGCCTGGTTAAATTACTTATGCATTCCCTTTCATCTTCCCCCAGCCACGTTTTAATCATTGCAGACCTGGGAGCAGCAAGGGCAGCCAGAGGCTTCCCAGGGCCAGCTTTCAGTCCAGCCCTGGGCTTCCTCTGGCTCCTCAGTTTGCTCCCACATTTTGCTTTTTTACCTTTTCTCTTAGGGACCAGGTGTTGATTCCAAGTCTTGCTGATTCTTTTGAAGTTAAATCAGTGCCTGTGTTTGGAATATAAATGAATGAATGACAGTAGCTGTATAATTGGCTTACAATTAATTTCTCCATGTTAGATTTTTGAGAATCCAAAAATCTATCAACAATCTGGAATATTTACTTCCCCTTACAGTCTCTGCATGCAAATGGACTTAGATTTACCGATCGTAGGTGCATCTATAATTTATATGTATAATAGTAACCACATTTTTATTTTGTTTAACTCTCAGGTTTGGTGATGGTTATACTGTCAAAGTTTGGCTCAGTAAGGAAGCAAATCAACCTAGTACTATATATGATTGCTTAAAGCTCCATTTTCCAGGAATCCAGTTTAAGGTAGTGCTAATATTCTGAATTGTTTCTGTTTTTATTGTATACTGTCATAAGATACTCCCTCATTATTTTACCCTCATTGCAAAGTATTAGCTTGCCTCCCTACTAAAAATAGCATGCATGACTGATATTGTTTAGTCACTCTGAAGGATGATAAGCCTGCTTGGCCCCTTGTCGGGCTCCCAGAGAGGACCGAGGTTATATATCCATTAGTCTTACCAGAGGACACAATTACATCGCATAGTTCATATGTTGAGGTTTGGAAGATTGCAAAAATAATTTCTTCCATATATTCACAATGGGGTTTATATTCTTGATAGCTTTATTATTTCACAAATTGAGCCCTATACTTGGGATCGTGATCCTCTTCAAACTTGATGTGATCGAATGTGGCCCCTGGACTGGTAGCATCTCCAGCACCTGGGATCTATTTAGACATGCGGAGTCTCAGCCTCCGACCTACTGAACCTGAATCTGCATTTGAACAAGGCAGCCAGATGATTCTTATGCACAGTGGAGTTTTAGAAGCACTGTCTGCAATTCTTGTGTTTGACCATGATCCTGATTTAGTAATCCATAAAGTAGCTATTCCCTATTTATTTTAACAACAAGAATTTGGTGAAATCCTACCATGGAAGAAGTGTGCTGTGCAGGACAATATCACTCCTGCTTGAGTACCACTCTAAACAACTCTTTAAAACAGGCATCATTATCTCCATCGGCATCCATGAAAATGAGGATCAGAATGATTAAATATCACACCCAGTGTTGCTCAGCTAATGGAGAGGACATCTGAGAGCTAATAAGTAATGTCATGATGTAAAACTCATGACACTTCCAGATATCTCTATTATGCCACTTCAGTTTCCTACTTCTGGAACATCTTAGGTAACTTCTTGGACCCTTTGAAGAGGCCCTCTCTATGGTTGTGACAAGACGGGGGCATAAAGGAGACAGAACAGCAGTTCAGCCCAAGCAAATGCCATTTTTCAAATACGCCCCCTGTTGTCATCCAGAAGCATTTATTGGAGATTCACACAAGTAATCTACACATTTCATTTGTACATATGTGTGTGGTTTGAAAAAAATTGTTTGGAAATTAAACGTTAGTGTGATTGATTTTATTTAATGATTGCCAATCATGTGATTACTTTCTATTTTTTGGCTTTTAGGGACGACGCCTTAATTTATTGGAATATCATGTGCCAAAAAGATGGGGGTGCTTAGCTGACTTGTTCAAAGTTATTGAGAGCAATAAGGCCTTCTTGAATATCAAGCATTATTCCATTAACCAGACCACTCTGGAGCAGGTACAGTACCTTCTATGACTCGGCAGAGGTTGCGTTTTGGTATGCCAATCAGGCCAAATCCATGAGATTTTAAAATTAGCCAGATTACTTCTTCAGCTCACCCTTTCTTTTAATTAATCTTGTTCAACTTTACACAATTCTGATAAGGAGGTTTGCTTATCACACACCCTCCACTCAAGGCGCATCCTCAACAGAGCTTCCGTTTGTTCCTAACACACTGGCCGTTCAATAAGTTAAATCATGTCCCCTTAATCTTCTCTTCCCTGCTTTACCCAGCCCCCAAGAGATTAATTAGACTCTACTATAATTGAATAATAGGCAACTTTGAGAGAAACAAAAGGTGATTGGTTTACTAAGAGTGCCAGAAATATAGAATTATATCACAACTTCCTGAAAACATGCTTAAGATTTGAGAATTTCCAGATCATTTATTCATCATTAAGAAATGTTTACCATTCCCAGAATTGACTCATCAATGGGTTACATGTTTACGGTGAAGGAAAGGATGGGATGAATGTATGGTTTTTGATTTTTAGGGCTGGTTGGGCCCTGTTCTGAGACCATCTCTCCCTTCCTAATAGTTGAGATCTAAAGGTTGAGTGTTCTTAAAAGTTAGCAACTGTCCTTATTATTTATTTCAGGTATTTATTCACTTTGCCACGGAGCAGCAGCAAACTCCATGCTCTAGTCTGGATCTGGATCCATCCACTGACTGTTACCACCCATATCATCTGCCTGTCTAACCAGTAAAGGAGTAATCCCTGTGTTTCATGATAATTAATATTCAAGGATCAAACACATGCACAACTGCAGAGCTCGAAGACATGCTCCAGGCAGTCAAATTATATTCTGTCCTTCACTGTCTAGCTTCAAACTCTTTGTTGATTAATAAACAGCAAACTGAAAGGTCATCTTCTTCCATAGACCTCTGGGGAGTTCTTCCAACACACTTACTCTAAAATGAGACAGTCCAGAGCTCAAAGGCTGTCCCTGAACTGTCCATGCCAAATATTTCATTTTTCTTTTAAGAAAACTGAGTCCCTCCCTCCCAACACCATTAAAATTTTTCCTAATTTATTTGTGAAATAAGGAAATGGTATCAAAGACTGTCTTTTATATTTATCATCTATTTCTTAGATAAGCTTACTATTTTTACATAAAATTCAACGATTTGAATGTAAAAATTTCCTATAACTAGATGATATATGGTATGACAGAAAATTTCCAATTTTTTTCATACAAAATATGCTTTAAAAAATAAGAATTAAGGAACCACTTCTTGTCAGCCCATTAGCAAAATAAGAGAAACTGAACTGGTTGCTCTGTTTCATTTGTAACCGTTTTATCAGAATCTCACAGATTATAATTTTATGGGGATGTAGGAAGAAAGACAATGTGAACTTTTTTTCATAATTTGGATGAGTAATTGCTGTCTTTTGTTATTCCAAACCAATAGTTTTTTCAATGTGTGGTAGTTTCCATATTAACTACATTGCCCTGGCCAGGGGGCTTGTTAGAAATTCAGATTCTCAAGCCACATTGCAGAGCTGGTGAATCTCAAAGCGTAGGGCTGGAGCCCAGCAATCTGGGTTTGAACAAATATATTCTAGTCGGAGAACCAAGGAAGTATCTAGTTGTCTTCTAATTACACAAGCAAAGTCAGCTCTCCAGTAGGTGGTAACTAAACATTGATTCTTAAAATATATTTTTAAAATTCTAAAAATTATGTCATTCTCAGAATTGGTATCCTCAAAATTGTGGTTGTCAAAGGCTTAACATGATAATTACTACTGAAAACAATTTCCAGTGAGACCTTCCTTCCTTCCTTCCTTCCTTCCTTCCTTCCTTCCTTCCTTCCTTCTTTCTTGTTGGTAGTAGGGATTGAACCCAGGGATTCTACTTTCTATCTACACTCCCAATGTTTTTTCTTTTTTAAACAGGGTCTGGATAAGTTGCTGAGGCTGGCCTCTGCCTCTGCAATCCTCCTGTCTCAGCATCCCCAAGTAGTGGGATGACAGCATGTACCACTGTACCCAGCTTCCAGGAAGACATTTCTGAACATTCCTCTAACAGCATTTTTCTCAACCTCAATGAAAGACCATATTAATTTCATTATAAAACATGGCCCTATCAAACACCAGCATTTATACTAGTAGCTTAAAAAAGACGGAGAACCCTTCATGGGACATGTCTTTATTAAAGCAAGATATCATTAAATCTGGCCTTCCTGGATAGCATTTCATATCAGAGGTATTTTTAAATGGTATTTGATGTGAGTGGTTTTGATTCTCATACATCACATGAATCATGCTTTCTTAAAGGACTTGCAAGTTAGAATTTTATGATAATTTTCCTCCAGTTCTAACATTCTCATTGTCAAAATGGAAGATGTAATCTTTTTTTGTTGTTGAATCAATAAATACCAATTTGTGAAACATGAATATATTTATACTGAATCGAATAAATGAGATGTGCAGTAATTTAACCTGGTTCTTGGAAAGTAATTGTGTTTTTGCCAATATATTTCCTTGCATCTTTATTTGTGTCTTTAGGGATCCAATTTAATTTAGGTAAGGAGGAAATGGAACTACTCCAGATCTTTTAAAGTTTGAAAGGTTAAAATTTAATTGAGTTTTGCTCTGCTATGTTCTGCTCTTAGGGGTTCTTTTCTGGTCTTTGAACTGCTGTATTCTTGAAGTTTATGCTTCAAGGTATGCTTTTGAACAATAAACAGGAAGAAAAAGAAACTCAACATGCTAAAGGACCACATCCCAGAAGACTAGACACAAAGGTCAAATCTTATGCTAATGTTGAAAATGTCATTGCGTTTATAAGTCATGCAGATATTTCACGCCTTTGGAGCTAAACATTTGTCTTAAGACCTTTGGGCTGAAGGTCCTAGAACTGAGACTTTTAAACAAACTACCTTCTTTTGAAATTGTTCTTAGTGAAGTATTTTATAAGGTAGAGATAAGAGTGATTATTATAGTTCCCATAATTTGGCATTTGTTATACAGGTTATCTTTACCTAGGCATTTAAACAGATGATGTATTAAAGTCTTCATGCATAATCAAGATTGTAAAAACCAAATGAGAAGCATTTTGTTAGAACAAAGAATAGGTAGCTTAAGGTTATAGTTAGACTTGTTTAATGAGTGTTAAATTGAAATATAACTTAACCATTCCAAATCATCTTATAAAATGCACACACACACATGCACTATTAGTGTTCATGAGAGAGACATGAGCTTAATCACAATTTTTTACCCAGATGGGGGACAGAGACATTTGAAATATTCAAACTGATTTGACCATGTTTCTCCTTTGGCTGTGGCTTTGGTCTGTTACATTATTTTAAGTCAGTGAATTTTTATTTATGGAGAGTTCTAGCTTAGTTTCACACACTTGAATAATTCAAAACCCTTTCATACCTACACAACCAATCACACACACATTCACAGTAATATTTATTGAGCCCATTCCCATTCTATGTACATAAGTAGATGGCAGGCACTGTGAACATGGGGTAATGAACTCATAGAGTAAAAAGCTACCACCATTGTCCTTGGGGGGCACAGGAGCAGGTGGAGATGGCAAAGTCACATTACAAGCATGAGTACACCCTGCTATGGGGACACGGAGCGATCCATTCTAGCCCAGAGTGTGGGAACAGACTTGGTAGGGTACTTGTCACTTGGCTGGGCCTTAATTGATGCAGAATGGGGAAAACGGTATTTGAGAGTAAGAGAATCTCAGAGAAAATCAATACTATTTAATGAGCAATGGATGTTTACCTATTACTTTAGGGGAAGCTGATATAGTGTTTCTATAGTCATGCTAGATCTCTCATCTTTGAAACTTCCCTTACATTCCAAAGTGTCTGCGAGAGAGAGAGAAAGAGAGGTTAATTGAACTAAGAGTGTAAACTCCCACCTATTTATAGAGCTTTCCCTGCAGTCTGACACACGCTTAGGCTTGTATGACATCATCCAGAAATATTCACATGGTCATAACTAGCTGCAAGGACGTTTGCACAATGGTCTTTAGCCAGACCCCTGACCACCCTAAAATGAAATGAATGTTCTGAGTCTATGCAAGAACAACCCCATAGATATGCAGTAGCAACATCTACTGCAGGAACACTAGCAGAGGTTTTGTGACCTTCTGCATGAGAAAAGAATGAATCAATTTGAAAATGTTGCATCAACTAAGTAATGTCAAGTGATGTGCCTACCTTTGGGTGATACAGGTTCTAAGAATATTATTATTCAGGATTATAGTTGAATGTTATGACCTATAAAGCAGGTGCCATTTATATTTATAAACATTACTGTCAAGTGAATGCAGTAAAAAAAGAAGAAGACAAAATTTATGGATAATTTCTATTAGACTAAATAAATACCATTGTCATTTTCTCACAGTGAGAGTTCCTATTGAGATCTTTAATGGATAAACTGTTTCCTGCTGGAAAGGGGTTCAAAAGACTGAGAGAAATAAGAAGCATTTTTCTTAATTATTTGCTATTATTTGTCATGAAGATTCACTATGAATGAACCCATAACATTTTATCTTTACATTAAAGTTTTGAAGGTAAAATAGGGTCCATGGAGTTAAATGTACATCTTAAACCTAGCAAAATATGCAGGTTAAAAAACATATCTAGAAGTTTTATGAGCATGCCCTTCTTTCAAGTAGGTGACATTATGAACACCATATTGTCATTGCGTGGACACGGCTCTGCATTGATGAATTGCATCTGACGCAGTATTGTGGTGGTATATTTGGTGTGCAGTTCTGTTCATGAGGTATGTGAACATGCTGTCCATTAAGCTCTTTTGTGGGGTGCCATGATGGTAGAGGAGACATGGGTTCCTACTTATTCATACATGTACCTAGTGTCAGATTTGGGCTTGTTCTGCCTAAACATGATTCCATGAAAATGTTGATTGCCTCTTCAAATAGTGAAGGGAATTAGAGTTATAAGGTAGGGCAAGGCAGAAAATCCAAGGTGAAATTCATAGGCTGGGCATGGGGGACCTGGTTCTACCACCAATTGGAGGTGTGTTACTCTCCAAGCCCCTTGACTTCAGTAAACTCCCAATTTCCTTACTTTTACAGTCATAACAAGTTCTTTCAGAAATCTAGTGAAATTAGCAAATCTCTCCAGTGGCTTTGCACAAATATAGACTATTAGGAAAGGAAGCATATTTACAGATAAAAAAATAGCAAGCTGGAAGAGAATATGAAAAACTGTATGCAAATTTTTTGAAAACAAATGGTTGTTTTTAGGAAACACTGATCAACATTGCCTCGAGAAAACAATGGCCCCTCTAGAAAATGAATCAACATTGATATGTCATCACAATATGTTGCTACCAAGGCCCCATCCCCAGATAGAAGGCCCAGATGGTTTTACAAATGAGTCATGCTAAAGGTGGTAAACTCTATGTTATACAAACTATTTCAGAAAATAAATCCCATCCACTGCATTTTATGGCACTGGTACAACCTTGGCATAGAAGTTTTCCAAAGATGGCCGGGCGTGGTGGCGCACGCTTGTAATCCCAGTACTTTGGGAGGCGGAGACCGGAGGATCCGGGTTCGCGGCCAGCCTCAGCTCTCTCTCTCTGTCTCCCTGTCTCTCTCTCTCTCTCTCTCTCTCTCTCTACTTAATTATAAATAATAAAATACATTTATAATTAAAATATAATTAAAAATAAATAATATTTTTTACGTGGTCTGAATGAATGTTAACATACACCATAGTCAAAGACAGGGCATAGAAAATGTCACAAAGATGTTATATCTCCTCAAATATAAACTCGTTGCAATTATAGTCAATATGCAGTCCAATAAAACAGAGTCCAATAAAAAATTTCTTAAAATAACATGTAATAGCCGGGTGTGGTGGCGCACGTTTGTAATCCCAGTACTTTGGGAGGCGGAGACCAGAGGATCTGCATTCACGCCAGCCTCAGCTCCTCTCTCTCTCTCTCTCTCCGTCTCCCTCTCTCTCTCTACCTAGTGAGGCCCTCCGCAACTTCGTGAGACCCGGTTTCAAAATAAAGTATAAAAAATAGGGCCGGGGGTGTAGCGCGGAGGTAGAACACCCTTGGGTTCAATCCCCGGTACCGCAAAAAAAAAAAAAAGAAGTTTTCCAAAGATGGAAGAAAAACCAAATATTGACCAACTTAGTGTATGAACATGAATGTAGAAATATCAGTAAATGTAATTAAGTAGTGTGTATAATGTCTCATAATCCAAAATGATTTATCTAGGGAATGCAGTGGCGGTCCTAACTCAGAAACTTAATGTAATCCATGACATTCAAAGATAAGAATACAAATTGTCTTTAAGGCAGAAAAAAATATTTCATAAAATGGATGATAATCAATATTAGAAAATTAGCATTACAAGTTAATTTCTACAATCTCATAAATGTATCTAATAATATTTATGAAATTTCAAAGCTAAATTTTGTTGTGCTGTCTGAATATAACACTATTCCCGGGAACCTTTCTTTAGTGATCATTTCTTTTCTTTCTTGTATAATTTTTATCTGCCTTACTGCTGGGCCCTTTCTAGCAACTCTTAAATTCTGTAGTCTCTCTGTTTTTATCAGGTCTCCGTCAGTGCCATATCAGTATGCACTGCCTCTCCTTTGTCCCCTCAAACCAGTCTCACCTCCTGCCTGTGCCTCTCTGGACACCACTTTGATTAGCTACCCCTACAGCCCTAAGAGCGTCAACAGTTCCATTTTCCTAAGTCTATTGGATGCTTCATTCATGTCCTCTCACCTCCCTGTTGAAATGACTTTATTCCTCGGGTCACATAACTCCACACTTTCCTGATTTTCCTTCCCTCTCCCTCATTTCATTTTTAGGCAAGTGCTCCTTCCCATGGCAGTGAACTCCTGGGGTTTTGCAAACTGAGTTCTTGGCTCTTAGGTTCTCTGATTTTTCCACTAGCTACAATCTCCTGGTCAATCTCTTCCTCACAATTACCACCAACAAGCCTCATCTGCTGAGCTGAGACAAGTCTCCGTGCCCCATGGCCTCTGTTCCTGTCTCATGGACGTAACATCACCCTGGAGATCACAGTGGGGGCATGACCTCCTGCCTTCCAGTTATAGGAGCTGTGTGTGGAATGTTGTCACACCTGCTCTTCCCCCTCATCCCAGAATCCTTTTTTTCTTGTACTAGAGACTGAACCCAGGCACATTCTACCTCTGAGCTACATCCCCAGCTCTATTTTGTTTCTTTATTTTGAACAGGGTCTCACTAAGTTGCTGAGGCTGGCCCCGAACCTGCCATCCTCCGGTCTCCGCCTCCTAAGTACTGGGGTTACAGGCATGTACCACTACGTCTGGCCAGAATCAATTCTTATGAAGTCTCCGGACCTTCGTCAGCACCTCTATGGAACCCTTTTCCACCTCTTCTTTCTTGATCTTAATGAAAGCTCCTGTCATTTCTCTTTGGACAGAGCTTTACCATAGCACTAGCATCTTATCTGGTTTCCCTTGATCTAACTTTGCCTCTCTTCCATCTACCTTCTATGTTTTGGATGGAATGATTTCTTTCTTTTCTTTTCCAGACTTAAACCAAGAGGGCCACTCTATGATTAAGTCTCAATGGCTCCCAATGCTCTAAGAAGAAAGAACACATTTTTGATAATGCCTTGAAGTCCCTGACTGGCCTCCCTCTGCACGCTTGTCCCCTTCAGCTCTATGACCTGCATGTGCCTGTGTTCTTCACCTAAGTCCTGATATCCTCTTGCTATAGAGAATGCACACATGCCATTGCCTCTGTCTCTTCTCTCCCCTCTCCCTCTTGTTGACCAACTTAACTTCCTGGTCTGATTTGGATGTGGAATGTCCTTCAAAGGTCCATGTGGTAAAGGCGTGGACCCCAGAGAGGTGCCATTGAGAGGTGGTGGAACCTTTAAGAGGTGGGGCCTAGTGGGAGGCTTTTAGGTCATTGGGGGGTACCCTAGACGGGGTAGTGGAACCCCAGCGCCTCGCTCTTTCCCTCCTTCACTGCCCAGCCATGAGGTGAGCAGGTTTGTTCTACCACACACTTCTGCCATAGGCCTAAAACAACAAAGCCTGCTGACCACACACTGAAACCTCTAAACTTGTGAGCCAGTATGAACCTTTTCTTTTTATAAGTTGATCATCTCAGATATTTGTTGCAGTGATGGAAAGCTGACTAACACACTTCTTCCAGTGCTTCATACATCAGCACAAGTGTCCTTCCCCTGGGAGCTTTCCTGAACTCTGCTCAGGGTCCTTCCCTATGCGAATCCCTCCTGTTTTACTCTGCACACAGCCTTCATGGCAGGTACCATGATTATCATTTTACTGTGTGCAATAATTTGCAAAACGTCTATCTCCTTCTTCCCATTGCAATTCCCATCAGGCCAACAACAATGTTGTGTGTTTTCCTTTGCATTCTGTTCCCAGTGCCTGGCACTGAATAGGTGATCAATAAACATGTGTTAAGATGAATCAGCGAATGAGTGACGGACTATCGATTTTCTTCTCAGAATGACTCGGGCTTCTCTGGGCCTCTGTAACCACATCTGGCAGGGAGACCAAGTCAGCAGCATAAAGCACCCTTGCAGCCTTCAGAAAATCAAGGAAAACCCAACAGAAATTGGGACGACTGAGGTGATGTGGGGGCTAATTATAACAAATAGTCCTGAAAGTGCACAGAGTAGAGGAGGGACTCAGTGTTTGAGGATCTGCAGACTGTTCTCTGGTTAGAGGTTGGTGTGCATGAGAGGAAGGATCAGGGATGAGGGGGATGCAGGCAAGGGCCAGGCCTGGGCCCTGCCTGCTGAGCCCTGGGCTTGCCCTCCAATGTGCAGGAGCAGACTCAGGGTTAAAAACCCCTTGCTCCCTTCTGCAGGCCTCCAGGCATCCAGACTGGCTCCCCAGACTCAAACACTACTAACAGGACTCTGCCCATCATCCTCTCTCAACCGCCTTGCATCTCCCTTGCCTCCTTCCTGGGCATCCCCTGTGCCACCAGCTCACAGTGCACCCAGCACATCCTGAACCAGGCCCTTGCACAGCCCCGTGGCACCTGCTGTCTTCTCTGCGTGCTGAGACTCTTACCTTCCAGCACCTGTTTTCAGGGCTCTTGTTTCTTTGAATCTTTCTTTGGCTCAAGAAGAGTTAGGTCCTCCTCTGGGTATCTCAATTCCTATACACACTTTCATTATTAAAAAACTGTATCTTTATAATCTTACATCATAATAAAAATATTTTAAAAACTTCATCTTTCACCTTTCTTTTCTTGTACATGGTGGAATTAAAAAAAATACTTCCAGAATCAGATGCATGATTGTATTCCCAGAGCATGGTACTGAGTTCAGTATGAATGTTCCTAAACATGTTTGCTGAGAGATTGAACACAAGCGATGTGCAGAATGGAGGCAGGAACTGGTACAACCATAAACACCACATAATCTCTAGTGCAAAATATAAATTATAGCTGGGCGTGGTGGCGCACGCTTGTAATCCCAGTACTTGGGAGGCTGAGACAGGAGGATCCAGGTTCGCGGCCAGCCTCAGCTACTTAGTGAGGCCCTCCGCAACTTAGTGAGACCCTGTTTCAAAATAAAGAATAAAAAATAGGGCTGGGGGTATAACTTGGAGGTGGAATGCCCCTGGGTTCAATCCCCAGTACTGCAATATATATATATATATTACTATAATGTATTCAAATTAAGAGACTCCTTAATTCATTTTTTATTAATGTTTTTGGAGTGGTACTGGGGGTTTGAACCCAAAGGCATTCTTCCTCTGAGCTACACTCCCAGTTCTATTTCATTTTTTTTTTTATTTTGAAACAGGGTCTCACTCAGTAGCCAAGGCTGACCTTGAACCTGTGATCCTCTGTCTCAGCCCCCCAAGTACTGGGGTTACATACATGCATCACCAAGCCCCACTCGAGACTCCTTTATTTTCTTGCTAGGCTAGCCCAGTCCTGTGCACATCACTTTGAGCAAGTGCTCACTGATTAAAAGTCACTGTGCGTTGCTCCAAGCCCCAGGCTGTAGGGAAGTACCCTGATTGTAAACCTCTCCGTTCAGAGCTGACAGTTCTGAGCAATGCTGGAGCCCCTGCCCTGAGTTATTTTTGTGCTATCCTTGAAACTCCGTAATTGCTCACTGCTTCCTCGGGAAGCATTTCTGCACTTTTAATGCAAGGAAAATACATACATTTCTTGTAGTTTATTCACAGCGAGAAAAGTGGAGCTATCCCTACATAACCACAATGCCCACAAGGAGAAGGAAATGCCCAGACTCCAGGCCCCGGGAGCCCGGGGGTGGTTAATGGAGTCATTAGGACACATTCTCCACACACCAACTTAATTTCATCTCCCTCCAGCAAGTTAGTAACAAGATCTTAATGGCAGCTTGGCCCCTCTGGGGAATGAGATGCTTCCAGGTGCAAGCAGAAAACACCATTATGACTGATAAGATACTGACACTGTGTCCTCTATGTGATTCTAGGCAAGAGGGACGCTCGTCTATCGTAAAGATGCTTTTCACAAAGACATCCAGGTCATCACTGAAAACTAGATGAATCTGGGGAGAAATTCCCTTCCAGGACAGTGTGGTTGCTGGAGGGTGTGAAGCAATTTGTGCCTGGAGGCGGGAGGTCAGCACAGGGGTCAGAGGGAGATCAAGGTGCCCAGGCCTCTAGGGGAGGCACAGCAGTGGGCAGGAGCTGCCTGCCAGGGGAGCTATCCTCCCTGAAATGCCCCGCTGGCCTGGGTCACATCTGGAGTGGAAGGACCAAAGTCTGGTTCCTGCAACCGTCCTTTCAATGAGCACATGGCTTTAATACTCAATATAATCAAAGTTTAATTCCTGAACTTCTTGGTCAAACCTTCATCCCTTCCAAATGGCACTATCATGCTATTGGGACTCATCGTAAGTCAAGCATGCGATGAGTGTAATCTTTGGTACTTCGTTCCCCTTGTTCGTCACTGCAGTCCAGTATGAAGTCCTACCTTCTTCCCTTAAATACCCTTCACACCTTCTCTTTTATGTCCATCTGCACCACACACACTCTGGTCTGAGCAGCCCTCATTTCTCACCTGGCTGGTGCTTCCTGGTTTACTTGGATACCTGAGGTAGACAAAATGATGACCCCCCCCAATCCCTGGAAACTGTCACTATGTCACCTCAGATGGCTAAAGGGACTTTGCTGGTGTGAATAAGCTAAGAACCTTGAGCTGAACAGATATCCTGCATCATCTAGCTGGGCTCAGAGTAACCCCGTGAGTCTGGGAAGGAGGGAAGCAGCAGAGACACAGAGAGGAGATGTGAGGATGGGGCAGAGTTTAGAGTGGTGTGCCTGGGGGACAGAGGAGGGCCAGGCACCAGGGAATGCTGCTGCCGTAGGAGCTGGCAGGGCCAAGGAAGCCCATGCCCCTCGGTAGCCTGAAAAGGGAGTGTGGCCCTGCTTGTATCTTGATTCAAGCCTGGGGGACCCATATCAGACTTCTGTGGTTTCAATCCACCGAGTTTATGGTAATGTCTTATAGTAATAATAGGGAACTAATGTGATATTGGTTTTCTCTCTTCCTATACATTCTGGACAAGGACCAAACCAGGCCATTCATGAGACTGGAACCTGATTGTGTATGTTGGCTTGAATCAAGATAGTGGCAGCACCACACTTCTGGAACTCCAAAGGAACACGGGCTTCCTTGTCCCTCCCAAGGACTCCCCCTGCCCCTGTTCCTTGCAGCACTGTCACATCACTAGCAACTTTTAATTCCTCCCAAAAATAAGGCTTAAGAAAAACTCCCCGCCAGGCCGTGCACACCCAGCCCACGGCCTCTCCCTGCCTCAGCAAGGCCCCCGCCCTTCTCGCTCTCCATGGTCCCAACACTGAGGTCTGCGGCTCCTGTGTTGCTCCGCATCCCTTTGGCTGTAGAACATCTGCTCATGTCCTCCCCCATCCTCAGAACATCCGTCCTGCCCCACTGTGGCTTCTTTACATCTCTCTCTCTCAGTGCCATGCATTTTCTCTTTCTATCCCTTGTCACCTTTGCCATTGCTATTTTATAGTTTTTATTCCTTAATTTATGTCTTCTTTTCCCCTACCTGGCTTTGAGTTATTTCCTCCATACAGTCAGAAACAGTGCCATTTCTCCTCCTCCTTCTTCCTTTACCACACCCTCAGTCAGGGCATGTACTGTCTCAGAGGCTGAACGTATGAGCTGAGCCAGTGCGTGCAGAGAAGAGTCCCAGTGGTACCCAGTCGTGAGCATGCTTGTGTGGCCACTTGTGCTGTTGATGCATCTTGTGCTGTTGATGCAGCCTTGTGACAATCTTGACTATTTCAAAATTGTTCTGCACTGTCAGTGTTTTACCCGTCTGAAATAAAACCGTCGACTGGCATCACTCCTTCATAAGTTAAGGAAAGGTATCTTTCATGGAGTCTTGCCTGTCTGTATGTCAGAACATTTGTAGAAGTCCAAGTCATTGGCCATTCAACACAGAAAGCCATAATATTAATGTTTCATTCATTTTTTTTGTCTGTAACTGTACATTCACAATATTGTGTTCTCAACTTCTACGTCTCAGGAAAGCAAATTAATACAGGCAAAGAAAACAAGAAAAATCAAAGAGAATAAAGTGAATTTGCAATCAAGATGGGACTAGGAACAAAGTACTCTTTAATTCTCCTTCACCACATTCAGTTTGATGACAAATGGAATATCAACAATCCAGAAAGATTAAAGAAAAGGTTCACAGCACATTTTTGGCTTCAAAAAATAGATGACTTAAATTCTTATAGCATTTATAATTCCTTGGAAGTAGTGGACTCTGTTCCTCTGTAAGTCACGAGTGTATATGAGCTGGCTTCCCACTTAAGAATGAATGTTGTCGGGCCCTCTTATGAAATGTTCTCCTTCAGACATCCTGGGCCACCAACACACACTACAGCTAACTGCGGGGATTTCCTTTGAGACGAGGATGGAGGAGGCTGAGAGACTGGGGCGCTGCTATTTCTGGGGTGTGCTTTCCAGAAGGACAGTTTCACTGGACCTCGGCTCTGAGGCTCAAAAAAAAACCCTGTAGAGTCTGAAGTCTTCGAGTTATAGGCACCAAGGAAAGAGGGGTTGGGAGGGTGATACTGAGAAGAGTGAGCGCTCAGGGAAGCAGGACAGAGGGAGGCAGGGGGCCTGGATGGAGTGGGAGGGAAGGTCTTGGTGTGTGTTCTCTGCTTCCTAGCCTGGACTTCATGCGGAAGGCCATTGGCTGCACTCTCCTGTTCAGCGGGACTGTGCTCCGCCAACACCTGCAAGGGCTCTTTCATTGCAGCAGGTCACAGCAGTGATGAAGGGTTACTTTGGAAGGGACCAGCTGGTGGGATGAAGGACGTGATGCTGTGGAAACAGCAGCTGACTTAGTGCACAGACATGAAATTAGAAGCAAAAGCCAGGATGCTTCATGAGGTCTCCAGAGTCTGAGGGGCCTGAATGTGGGATCCACTGAGGAGGGGTTCTCAGCACTTGGACTGAGAGAAGCGGGTAGAAGTCTTTCGTTGACTTTAGGGTGTAAGGCAATGAGGCTTTTTGTCTCCTTGATGGGGCTTGGGAGAATCACACAAGTTCCTTGTTTCTGGTGAACTCTTCTGAGATCAACACAAGGCACCAGACAGTCCAGTCTGACTTTGTTCTATGAGAGATTAACCCAACTCAGAAATCGCTGCACATTTTCCTGTTTAGTGTCTTTTCCCTTCCTTGCCTAAGCCCATTTTTATTTTATGACATTAAGATTATGATGGAAATAATCCATCACTAAACTAAAATACCAACAGTCATTAATAAGTGAGAAAGTTACTTATGACAAGTTGTATCCAGCTTTCCTAGAAGTGTGCCGAGTGATCTCTCGCTGAAAAACAGAAGTTTATACCTCGTGTGTTTTTTGGGGAACAACTATGGATTCATAAAGCTGGTTGGAAGAAGTTGCCTTAGAAAGTTTAAAACTTCCTGTGTTCTTCTGTTTAACCAATTTGGGTCAATGAAACAATTTAATTAACCAAAAATAGTAATGTATTAAAATTTAGTTGCAAAGATATTTATCCTTTTATGATTAATGTAGCCAAACATTATAAAGAACCTTAGTGTCCAACAATAGGGCATTGTTAATTAAGTTAACCTGAGAGTAGCCTAAGAAATGGTTGTTTCAAATAATATGAAATGTATGAAATATTAACATTAGTCAAAAACTGATGACACATTAGTATACTTATTAAGGTGGAATAATGTTCATAAAGTGAGTAAGTTACAAAATGATATTTACAAAATGATTTTATTTTGGTAAAATATAGGAAATCAAATTAAAATAAACATTTCTAGAATTTCTTTGGTACTTGCTATTCATCAGACATTGTTCCACACATGAAAGGGTTGATGCGTGTGTGTGTGTGGCTTTGGGGACCACCCATTCCTACTACTCCTAAAAAACCATGTGGTGCTGCCGGCCAGTCTGGGAGCTTCATGGAGAAAGGGGAATTTTCTATTTTGTTATTATTATTTGATTAATGCCAAGTTGATTTATTTGCATGCACAGGGAGATTTAGGACACTACAGAAATGGAAAGTGGTCTTTAGGCAAATGGAAAAGATCAAGTCTCTTCAGTAGCTGACTTTCGGGGCAACTTCACTGGAGACTAGCTGTGCTGCCTTCAAAAGGGGCGTGTCCTTCACCTGACCTTCAGCAGGCTTTCCAGACAGACTTCCTGCTGTGCAGATCCACATGTTCAAGTTCATATGCACATTCTTCTCAGCCTCTTGGAGAAAGGAGGTACTATCATGATTTCCATTAAGACAAGTGACTGTGTTAGAATTTGAGCCCAAGAACACATACACACTATATACAGGTACACAGTACATGTACACATGCATCACATCCGTATCCCTGTAAAAATTTATGTGGCTAATGCCTCAATCTTGGTGTACATGTCGGATTATTCCCTTAGAATAAATTCTTCGTAAGCCGAGTGTGGTGGCACACACCTGTAATCCCAGTACTTGGAAGGCTGAGACAGGAGGATCACAGTTTTGAGACCAGCCTCAGCAACCTAGAGAGATCCTGTTTCAAAACAAAAAGTAAGCCAGGTGTGGTGGCACACACTTGTAATCCCAGTACTTGGGAGGTTGAGACAGGAGGATCCAGGTTCGCGGCCAGCCTCAGCTACTTAGTGAGGCCCTTCGCAACTTAGTGAGACCCTGTTTCAAAAATAAAGAATTAAAAATAGGGCTGGGAGTATAGGTTGGAGGTAGAATGCCCCTGGGTTCAATCATCAGTACCACAAATAAATAAATAAATAAATAAATAAATAAATAAATAAAATAAGAGCTGGGGTGAAGTTCAGAGGTATAATGCTCTGGGTTCAATCTCCAGTACCACACACACATACACACACACAAAAAAAAAAAAAAAAAAAAAAGAAAGAGAACAATTCTAAGTAGATTTTTAGGTGGAAAAGCACAAATATTCTGTTTCTTTCTACATACTACCAAATAACCACGCAGCAAGCTTGCACACATCTGCCTCCTCCTCACTACCTGCCGCCTGGCTTTATTAGGACCCCAGAGGAAGGTGGGACTCTCTCACTAAGGTCTGTGGCCCAGAGCTCTGGCTGTGAGCCTGCTTGAGGAGGGGCCTCTGACACTCTAGCTTTGCCTGTAGCAGCGCTTCCAGTGTCCTCACTAGACAACGGACACTGTTCTCCAGCAGGAAAGCAGCAGCTTCCATAGGCCAGGGCTCAAATGCTTGGGCTGCTGCTCTGAGAACCAGTGCTCCCTCTCAGTGCCCTGGGATGTGGGAATGGGGGCTAGCAGAGAGGAGGCTGGTGGAGGTTTGACCCCGACTTGCCAAGCTATGAAGAGCCATGATTCCTAGAACCAAAAGCAAACAAACGAAACCAACCTCATAAATGTGTTCTGGGCATTTGCTGTTAGCATAGAGCAAACCACAAAGAACTATAGGCTGTTATATAAATGTAAGCAACCACTTTCTTCCTTTTATTTCCATTTCATTTCCCATAGCAATCACACTGAACCCATGCTCTCTAATTCATTCATTCGTACACCTGAAAATACTTGTTTACTATTGATCATGTGAGAGGTCTGTGATTCACAGATATAAAGACCCCCTGAGAGTTTGCATTCTACTAGCGAAGACAAAAGCCTGGGGAGGAAATTGCAATAGTCACTGTGGGTGTGCAGGAAGGAAACATTAATGAAGGGGGGCAGCTGTTCTAAGGCAGAGGAGGGAGAGCTTCAGAGAAGAGAATATTTGTTTCGACTCTTTCAGCTGGACCAGGGTGGCACATCAGGGGGAGGAAGGGTGTGGAATGATGGAGACAATGCCTGCCAGGCAAACCCTGAGAATGTCAGCTTAGTGTGAGAGTTGCTGGAGCCTGGCTGAGCCAGGGAGTGGTGAGGTTTGCAGGCAGAGAGGCTGGTAGGGCGTGGCCATGATGGGCCTCTAGGGGCATGCTTCATTGGACTTCCCTCCATCAATGGAGACCCTCTCCCGGGAGGTTTTCTTCAATGGTTCCTGAGCAGGTACATTTTTTATGATCTCTCTCAGGGCATCCTGGGGGACAGCATTGTTTAGAAATCTGTGTTGGTCAACAGGAAACACTTGAAAAGGGATATCAATGGAGTAAAAAAAAAAGTCCTATTGTAGAAAAACAGCTCTGGGGTCCACCAGGATTCAACTGGAAATGAAGAGGATCCTAAACCCCAACATTAGCTAGTTGGCTTCTGCCACAGTCTAAGGGGCAGTGCTGGTGCCTCTGCTGGCAGTGGGTTCATGGAAAGATATTCAGGAAACAAAACTAAGAGAGACCCAGCCGAGGACAAAATGTGAACCTTGGTCCTTAGTAGAGAGGTTGTGACTAGGAGAAAAGATATGGCGACTATAGATGGCTGTGACATTCAAACTATGAAGAGGTTAGCACCAATTAAAAAGGAAGTGCGGAAACAGAAGAAAGCAGATACAGTGCCCAGGAGACCTAAGTACAAAAGAGAAACAAAGGAACCCTGTTTGAAAAGCAAGGACTAAGAAGAGAAGGAGGAAAATCAGAGCAAAGGATCAGAAGAAATAGAAGGAAGGGTCCACAAAGCAGGGTGCTGGCAATGTGCCACATGACCAGACACCACAGCAAGCCCCTCTTCCAGGCGGGGGCTGGGGAGAGTGTTCCAGCTGTGGGTGTCTGCACTGGGTGTGCTGCCCCCTGGCTTGATCACTGCATTTCTCGTGGGTGGCAGTGTCTGCTTCTCTAAGCTCTTATTTTGGGTGGTCATCTTCATTCCACTTCCTAGACATAACCAGAATCTCTCACCTATCCCCCATACTTGGCAGAGTATATCTAGAATAAGTGCATCCCATTGTTCTGAAAATACTTATTTGTTCAATAGGCCTTTTCCTAGCCATCTGCTCTCTCTGTCTATAACATGCCTTGAGAGAGAAGGACATGCAGCCATTACTGCTTGGAGTTGACTCCACTAAAAGCTCCATGGACCCTTCAAGGACAGTCTGGCAGAAACTAACAGAGCAGCCCCCAGTCCATGCTGAAAGACTGAAGTCGGATCCCAGAAACTCTCAGATTTCATGCCACAGCCACAAGTGAACGTCAGTGTCACATGACTGAGGCTTTCAAGGGGTCTGCATGGGTGATTTCTTATGGTCTTGTTTACCAGAAACAGATTGATGGTGGTCATGTCTTGGGTACATCTAGACTAGCTCTCCCTGAATGTGATGTGGGTCTCCTGAGGGTGACATGCAGAGGGGTTTTCCCGCTTCTCCAGGGAATAGGGACAATTTAACTAAGTCAACAGCTGGAGCAGAACAAGTGGGCTTGCCAGCAGGATTCAGGGAGGGGCCTGGAAGTCTGTGTCTAAACCTCTTGCCCACTAAGCAAGTCTGTTGCATTCTCTGATCCAGCAGTGTTCTCTTTGAATATAAGGAACAGAGGGAGACCAGTTCCATGCTGCCAGTCCTTGGTCCAGCTGTCACCCAAGGATCAGGGACAATGCCTAACAGGAATGCTAATTTCCATATTGTGATGAGACTGGGCAAGAAGCAGGAAAGTATTTAGCCTCACATCTATCCTAGCTAAGTTCTGGAATGGTCTCCAAGTGTGTGAGATGCAAGGGCTGGAAGATGTTTCTCTCTGGATGGCAATCTTCCCAACTAGCACTAAATGCCCATCGCTCCTGGTGCTTACATCTGGGTGGTGTGTGGGCGATATAGAACATAGTTTTGGAGTTTAAAGTAAGATTTTGTTGTTAATAATGATTTCAGGACACTCTGTGGAAAGTAGAAAGTAGAACTAGATTTCAAACTTCTATGCATATGGCAGTCTATGAAGGGTCTGAGATTTTATCCTAATTGCAACCTAATATATTAGCCTGTTACTGCTTCATGGAGGCTGGCAGAAGACATGATACTATCATAGACAGATGAGTTTATTACTGAGGAAAAGCAAGCAGCCTATTCTTCATGTTGGTCTGCATTAGTTTCCTGTCCCTCCCCCAGGTTCCACAGGCCATGTGATGTCTGCACATGGATGTTTTTGAGTGGCAGTATTGGAACACTTTCCTGGGGAATCAACTGTATTTATAGGGAGAAGTAGGCAATCCCACTCTTTGTCTGGAGAAAGGGGGATGAGGTTGTGTTGTTACCGCATCCTTCGTTGTTGCTCACTACAAGCACAATCCTGAAAAGGGGGCCAGGGTATTTTGGCACATCCAACAAGAATAAGCAGAGATGGTCAAGGACCATGATGGAATGTTTCCCCTGACAGTGGCTACTTGAAAGGGTATTGATAGAATCATTTTGAACGAGATCATATTCATCTCATTAAATATTTAGAATCTGTTAATGATGTCACAGCAGTTGTCTAGGGCAGGAAATCACAAAAGTTATGCTTTTAGTTGAGATTTATAAATTCGGTGGATTATCGAGGAGTTGATTTTCTCCCGAAGGACTCCAATGCCCGTGTGCATCCCGAATGTGGTATTGGGGAATTTCCAGCAGCTCTATAATTGACCTGCTATCCTCTTATACACTGCACTTGTAACATCTGCTCTTAAAAATAGAGTAGTACCCCTGCTTCTACTCTTCAGTTGCCTATGAAATGCAGCCCTGCACCTCGTCATGGACCTGCACCTCTTCCTTGGGCATAACAGCACCACTTGCATGATGAAAGACATATCCATGAAGATGCTACACCTTTCCTGTAGCTCTCAACCATAATGAATGGCATGGATATTTTCTTGCTTCGTAGGTGTGCATAACTGGATGTCCCTGCCACTGAACGTATGACACCTTTAGCATACCATCTGATGGAACACATCTACTGCTTCTTAGCAGAATAGCTCCATTGCTACTGATGCTACAAGTGAACTAACTAGTCCATTCTTTCATCATGCCTACAGCAATTCACCACCCTTCTTAACAGAGAAGGCATTGTTTCCTTACGACCAGGGCCTTTGCTCTTCCTGGCTCCTGGCAGTAGTAGGAGGGGTGACAGGCTTTCCAAGAGGATATATAATACATCTTTGGCCATATCAGTAGGTGAGCAAGCCTTTGATGATCAGAGCTTGGATCCAGTAACATCCAGGACAGCTCTAGTGCTTGATACAATAATGATAATAATAATAATAATAGTAATGATAATGATAATAATAATAATGATAATGATGAAATGAAATTATAATTATGAAAGTCTATCCTCCATCATGAGAATGCTCCAGAATGTTCCAAAACTACATTCTGGCAAAAGAATCCCGAAAGACTCCAGATGGGATTCTGTTGGGTTCTGTTGTCCTTTCTGCTTGTTGTCGTTACCCTTTGCAGGTTATATCATACAGCTCTTGGCTAACAGTGCATTGAAATAAACCTTAACCGGGAAAGAGATGATGTCAAGGATCCTTCCTCTCCTCCTTTGCCCTTTCTACTTTCTTTTGTTCATGTGTATGTGTATGTGTGTGTGTGTGTGTGTGTGTGTCTGTGGTGCTAGGGGTTAATCCCAGGGTTGTTTTATCACTGAGCTACATC
>PVJS01008851.1:0-52004 GCA_004027185.1 Glis glis | reverse complement strand
GTAAAAAAAAAAAAAAAATGGTCAGAGGATATAGCTTGGAGGTAGAATACCCCTGGGTTCAACCACCAGTAACACACACACACACACACACACACACACACACACACACACACAAAATTTTTTAAGAAGCTGGGTGTGGTGGCACACGCCAGTAATCCTAGTACTTGGGAGGCTGAAACAAGAGGATTGCAGGATTGAGGCCAGCCTCAGCAACTTAGTAAGACCCTCAGCAATTTAGCGAGACCCTGTCTTAAAAAATAAAAAGGGTTGGAGCCAGGTGTGGTGGCGCATGCTTGTAATCCCAGTACTTGGGAAGCTGAGATAGGAGGATCGGAGGTTCGCGACCAGCCTCAGCTACTTGGTGAGGCCCTGACAACTTAGTGAGACCCTGTTTCAAAATAAAGAATAAAAAAATAGGGCTGGGGGTGTAGCTCGGAGGTAGAATGCCCCTGGGTTCAATCCCCAGTACTGCAAAAAAAAAATTAATTAAAAAAAAAAGGGTTGGGGCGTAGCTCAGAGGTAGAATGCCCCTGCGTTCAATCCCCAGTACCACAAAGAAAAAAAATATATATAGTACATATATAAATATATATATTGCTAAGAAGTCAAGGAAAATGAGGTGTGAATGATGCTCTTTGGATTGAGCCACAGGAAAGTCTCAACGGCTGTAGTGCAAGCCCCTTGAGATGGCAGGCCCTGGAGAATATACTCCCGGGTAAATGGGAGACAAGGAATGGAGACTGCAGATAGAGACTGTCATACCGTGTGGTGCAGAGGCGCCCACCGCATTCTGAAAACTAAGCAAGAAAGAGAAGGTTGAGAGGGAAAGTTAGCCAATGTAAGAGAAAGAAGGGAGAAGGGATGAAGTTCCTGAGGAGAGGGTAGAAATGAGGCAGAAGGAGGAATTAGCTCTGGCTAGGAGGAGCAACATTCCGTAATTACAAAAGGAGAGAATGAGAATAACATTTGTACAAATACAGGCAGATGGATGTGTTTGATACTGGGAAGATGAGGCTCCCCATATGAGGTCTTCTGTTTTCCTTATAAAAGAAGGGATTAAACGTTTTTTAATAGCCGGGCGTGGTGGCACACGCTTGTAATCCCAGTACTGAGACAGGAGGAATCCCAGGCTGAGACAGGAGGATCTGGGTTTGCGGCCAGCCTCAACTACTTAGTGAGGCCCTCCGCAACTTAATGAGACCCTGTTTCAAAATAAAGAATAAAAAATAGGGCTGGGGGTGTAACTCGGAGGTAGAATGCTCCTGGGTTCAATCCCTGGTACTGCAAAAAAAAAAAAAAAAAAGTTGTTTTCTACTGACTCTGAGCCAGTGCTAAAGACTAAACTATTAAATTATCCATAGAGATAATTTAGACTTACAGAGACGCCTGAGAAGTAAAGTTATTACAATAGGATTCCATTCCTAAGCAGAAGTGTATAGATACAAGCGGTGAACTGGAAACCTTTACCTTGCACGTGGATTATTTTCTTATATCAGAAAGCACAAATATTTTTTTGTTTGAAAATCAGCTGCACAGAACTATCATTGCTCAGGTCAAAGCACCCGCTTAGTTCTTGGTCAGAGAACTCACTTATGTGACGCTTCCCAGGCCTCCTCTTCTTCCAGAAGATCTCTTATGATGTCTGAGCTGGAACTAAAGGATATGCATATCAGTATTGCCAGACAAAGACACTGTGCGGTTCCACTTACATAAAATTCTAGAAAATGCAGACTAGACTATGGCGGCAGAGAACAAACCAGCAGACCAGTGGTGATTGTCTGCACAGGGGAGTGGGGTGGAAGGACAGCAATCTGGCACAAGCCAGGGGTGATTGGCACATGCTTGTAATCCCAGTACTTGGGAGGCTGAGATAGAAATGATGGCAGGTTGGAGGCCAGCCTCAGCAAGTAGTGAGACTCTCACCAATCTAATGAGATCCTGTTTTTAAATGAAAGTAAAATAGGGTTGGGGGTGTAGTTTAGAGACAGAATGCCTCTGGGCTTAATCCCCAGTACCACAAAAAGTAAAACCGGCACAAGGAAACCTGAGGATGATGGGTATGCTTACCATCTCCACTGCGAAGATGGCTTCAGAGCTGCACACGCATGTGAAAACTCAAGTTGTGGGCTTTAAATATTTACCGTTTATTATACATCAATTAAATTTAATAAAGCCATAAAAATGTAACAAATTATCAATAATAATCACTAAAGCTTAAATAAATCTCTCAACATAAACCCGGTTCTAATGGACTACTGTCATGAGACTTTCCAATATTCTATGTGAATGAAAGATCAAATCATATTTTATTTGATCCCCAGCACCAGGAGAAAAGGAAAAAACCTGTGTTTTAAAAACTAAATTCTAGTAATGAGATTCACAAGAGATAAATTCTTAAGTGGCTTTTAGTCTCTTTGTAACCAAAGTAAAGTATAAATTAACTTGAACCATGCTAATAATGGAACTTTGTTGTAATTCAACCTGGCTTAAAGTGTCCCTCTGTGGCCCACCTGCACAGGGCTACACAGCATCTACTACTTTTTTATGCTCAAATACAAATGTCTCTGAGAACAGTTAATACATTAATTTATCATCAGTCAATTTCACCAGGAACACTTTGTTATTAAACAACTACCTAGATGTAGTTATTAAGAAAGAAAGAAAGAAAGAAAGAAAGAAAGAAAGAAAGAAAGAAAGACCCTAAAGGACATTAAGCAGATTTCACGAACTTTATTATTGTCCTAAGAGAAAGACCCACGCAGCCACTTGCTAGGGAGGGCTTAGAGTCACTGCCACCCCTATTCCCACAGGAGCAGACCTAAACCTTTCTCTCGCTCTTTTTTTTCTGGGGTGCTGGGGATTGAACCCAGGGGTATTCTACCCTGAGTCTAATGCCCCACCCTATTTTATTTTATTTTATTTTGTTACTGGGGATTGAACTCAGGGGCATTTTACCTCTGAGCTATGCCCCTAGCCCCGGTTTATTTTTTCTTTTGAAACAGGGTCTTGCTAAATTGCTGAGATTGGCCTGGGAGCTGTGATCCTCCTGTCTCAGCCTCCCAAGTACTGGGATTATAGGCCACCACGCCTGACTGATCCTAAACCTTTCCCAGCCCTCGTTCCTCCGTCCTTCAGAGACTTGAGGAGAAAATTGAAGCCATTTTTAACCTAACCTTTCCCTTCCCTTGCACGCACTCCCAAGGCATCCATTCTTCTCCACCTGGATAGAGCTTAAGCCAATGTCTCTCTAACCTTTTTGAATTGCTGCCCCCTAAACAGCTTTGTTAGGCTTTTTTTTCCAAACCCTCCCCATGAATTTTTTTTTATTTTTGCGGTACTGGGGATTGAACACAGGGACATTCTGCCTCTAAGCTACACCCCCAGCCCTATTTTTTATTCTTTATTTTGAAATAGGGTCTCACTAAGTTGTGGAGGGCCTCACTAAGTACCCGAGGCTGGCTGCAAACCTGCGATCCTCCTGTCTCAGCCTCCCAAGTACTGGGATTACAGGCGTGCACCACCATGCCCAGCCCCATGGAAATTTAAAACCGTAAGTATAGTGTCTTTCCTTTAGTGTATTTGTGTATATGGATATCTATGATTTATACATAAGAATAGTGAGATTTTCTTGCCTTTCCCCCTCAAAAAACCCGAAGCCTCACTGCCTTAGAGGTGAGATTGCTTCTATGGACGCCCTGTGAGCTGGGAATGGGAGTTGGGGTGAGCCTTTGGCTTTGGATCCCGCCAGTGTCACTCAGCCAGCGGAGGAGTAAGTCAGCCTCCCCCACACCACACAGCAGTCCTCCCACTGCAGCTCAGTCAGCAGGACGGCCATGCCTGTCAACTCGCCTTGCAGAGTCTGCGAGCAATTTACCTAGGGGCTTTCAAATCACTGATTTGTTAAAGGAAAATATTTGCAAAGCATTAATGGCATGAACCTAAGAGGTGTTTGCCATGCCGCCTCAGTGGAAACAGATGGCAGAGGCGGCCTGTGTGCGGTCTCCTCCTCCAGCGTGGGCAGCTCCCAGTGGCCTCCATCTCAGGCCCTCACCAAGTCACCAAACTGATACGAAGCTGGGGAGTTTGAAGTTTATCCACAACGAACTTTCAGGATTATCTGCTATGTCTGCTGCTCCAGTCCTAGTCACCACTCTAAGCCTAAGAGTTGAGGCTAATACACCGAAACACCATACAGACCTCCCCACCCCCCTTTCTCTCTTTCTCTTTCATTTGCAGTACTGGGGATTAAACCCAGGGGCATTCTATCTCTGAGCTACACCCCCAGACCTATTTTATTCTTTATTTTCAAACAGGGTATTACTAAGTTGCGGAGGGCTTTGCTAAGTAGCTGAGGCTGGCAGTGAACCTGTGATCCGAATGTCTCCACCTTCCAAGTACTGAGATTACCAGCATGCACCACCACGCTTGGCTTGTTCATTTCTTTTTAAAGTAATGCACTTGAGCCGGGTGTGGTGATACATGCTTGTAATCCCAGTACTTGGGAGGCTGAGACAGGAGGATTGCAGGTTCAAGGACAGCCTCAGCAAGTAGTGAGACTCTTGTCAACTTGGCAAGCTCCTGTTTCCAAATAAAAATAGGGCTGGGGTTGTAGCTTGGAGGTAGAATGCCCCTGGGTTCAATCCCCAGGGCTAATAATTAAAGTAATGCACTTAACCCCATTCTACTAAAAAACCATTCTTGAAATTAAACACAGTTTCACAAATAAGATTTTACAAAGAGACTACTAGACATAACAGTCAGTATTACTAAAATTATCACTCACAGATCTCTTCTTTATGGAGAGAAGCAATTAATATTTTTGAAGTCTTAGACATTTTAATATGCCTTGAGGAGCAAAAATTCCCTTAATATACTTACAAGTCATCTAAAATAATCCTCCACAGGAGAAGATTACTCACTCTAGCATACCTGGGGGAGAGAACAGATGAGCCTAAACAACTGTAGCTTTTCTTTTTTTGGTGCTGGGGATTGAACACAGGGGCATTCTACCTCCGAGCTACACCCCCAACCCTTTTAATTTTTGTTTTGAAACAGGTTCTAAGTTGCTGAGAATCTTGCTAAGTTGCTGAGGCTGGTCTGGAACCTGTGATCCTCCTGTCTCAGCCTCCCAAGGCTGATTACAGGTGTGCGCCACCATGCCCAGCTGATGCTTAATTTTTCATACCATTCAGGTCTTAGTTTAAAAAATGTAAGCTAACTCCGTGCGTGCACGTACCCTGGCCAAGCTAGTCTTCCTAAAAGATTTCTCTTGCCATTCTCTGATGAAAAGCAGCATGGCTTCTTACGGGGCAGAGGGAAACTCTGTGCTTGCACATTCCTTCTGTAGCATTGAGTTTCCTCCTACCAGTAAAGAGTTTACCGCCAAAGCCGAAAAGGTGCCAGATGCCTGTGGCAAAGCTATGAAATAAGGCTAGCAGAGGAAATACAAAACAAAACAAAACCCATAGGTTTTAGTATCAGGCAGTTACGGTGTAGCCTGTATCTGTCACTTCCTGTGGAACCCTGGGCAGGTTGTGTGACTTTTCCAAGTCTCTACATCCTCACCTGTAAAGTTAGGTTAGTAACACGTTGCTTTTCTTTCTTTTTTTTTTTTTTAATATGCTGGGGACTGAACCCAGGGGCATTCTATCTCCAGCCTATACCCCCAGTCCTTTTTATTTTTTATTTTGAAACAGGGTCTTGCTAAGTTGCTGAGGCTGGCCTCAAATCTGCCATCCTCCTGTCTCAGCCTCCCAAGTAGTGGGATTACAGGCGTGCGCCACCATGCCCGGCACACATGTGCTTTTTAGGAACATTTTTAAGATGAATCAATATAACAAAATGTTTAGCACCAAGCGTGGCACACTCTAAGTGTTCAATAAATGCTGGTTCCATTTTCACAAAATGGGTCTGAGTGTGAATTACCTAACTAGTTGCCTCAGCACTACTTGGTATGTTTGCCCTGGGAGACCTGATCACTGCGTGCACCATTTTAATTTTTGATTTCTCCTGTTTCCATGACACCAGGGTGCAAATTCATCAGAACTTGTTATTTATCCAGGATGGCCAGTACACAGGGTACTGGGGAGCAGGAAAAACGCAGACATCTGCTATAACAATCCTGGGGATTAAAGATTACTCGCAAGTGGAATTTTTCTGTATTACTCACCCCTCCCCCAAATTGCTTTTCTTACCTGTGACACTAACTTGAATGTGGCTGAGTGTATGCAACATAAAGATAATTAACTCCTTAAGGACAGATCACTGGAGGATTGATGGAAAGTGTACAGTGCCAACCAATGACACGTAATCATCGCTGCCCGCTCCCAGGAATCCTTCCTCATGTCCCTATTTTTAGTAATATGTTCTGTAGGATGAGCAATAACCAAATATTTTAGCAGCTGGCTAACAACAGCACAGCAGAACAGTAAACATCCTAGATTGAAAAAAAGCTAAAAAATGATAATGACAAAAATTTCTACTTTCTGAGGAACTCCCTCCACCAACAACTGTGATAATTACTTTATTCACATAACTTTTGTCTGTGTGTGTGTGTGTGTGTGTGTGTGTGTGTGTGTGTGTGTGTGTGATGCTACGGATGGAACCCAGGGACATTCTACCTTTGAGCTACATACCAGGCCTTATTTTATTTTTCATTGGGAAACAGGGTCTTGCTAAGTTGCTAAGAGTTTTGCTCAGTTGCTGAGGCTGTTCTCAAACCTGCCATCCTCCTGTCTCAGCCTCCCAAGTACTGGGATTACAAGCACGCACCACCATGTCCAGCTCCTCCTATGTTTTTATCAATAAGGCTTTTACCAGACCATCAACAAGGCTAAGAAGGGTTTCAGTGCTCTCCACTAAATGTAGCAAATGATAAAATGAAGAAAGCTTCAGCTAAAAGGTAGTAAAAAGAAAGGACTTAGTAATCAATTAATACATGCAAAATCCTTAATAAGAGATGAAGCTAAGCAAAAATAAATTTATTCTCAATTGACAAAGCAGTCACAATATATGATCATCTCATTTGCTTTTTAGAATCATACAGGGAGGTTAGCAAGGAAAAAAAAAAAGTTCCCGAAACAACAACAAAACTATCCTCCCATTTAATCAATGAGGAAACGGAAGTTCAGTAAGATGAATTTGACAACCTCCCACGTGCCAGACATCCTTCTAGAGGCACAATCCATGCTGCACCGAAGTCCCACAAAGAGAACTAAACTCCAACAAAGACGACTGCCTGCTCGCTGGTACATGGCTCTCCTGGGCCACATAAAGCTCAGAGACTTGATGTGATAGGATGGTGGAGGAGAGCACATTCGCAACAAACAAGTTTTCCATTCATCCAAAACACAGAATAACTCACAGGCCAAACAGTCTAAGCTCTTTCAAAAATACAAAAGGTACCGAAGAGCTAACTAGTCGGAGTTCCTATAAACAAAACTTACCACCTGAAACACGATGAACCGCTGAGCTCTCAGGGGTATTCTACAGTTCATTAATTCTCCCAGAAAAAAAAAGGTTACGATAAAACACAAAACAGTAATGTATATTAGTGGAAAAAGACTTTGTGGCAATAGTAAATTCATTAAATACCATATTTTTGTTTATTTATTTATTTTTGTAGTACTGGGGATTGAACCCAGGGGCATTCTACCTCTGAGCCATACCCCCAGCCCTATTTTTTTATTCTTTATTTTGAAACAGGGTCTCACTAAGTTGTGGAGCACCTCACTAGTAGCTGAGGCTGGCCCCAAACCTGCAATCCTCCTGTCTCAGCCTCCCAAGTACTGGGATTACAATTGTGCGCCAACACGCCCAGCTAAATGCCACATTCTTAATGGTTAAAAAACTAAATGAAGATGTTAAACAAACACAAAGCTATCACTGAATTATAGTAATATACTTACAATTTAGGTTCCTGTTCAGTTACTTTGATAATGTCTTCTTTAGATAATGTTTTCTCTTAATTTGACCAGAAACATAAACACTTATTTTGCATTTTTCTAATAATCTCAATGTTCCACAAGTTAAAAATCCCATTATTTGTCTTACCTTACTGTCTGCACCACCAAACTTCATTAACCAATTGATTTTATTTTTTGTGGCACTGGGGATTGAACCCAGAGGTGTTCTACCTCTGAGCTACATTCCCAACTCTATTTTTTTCTTTTGAAACAGGGTCTCGCTAAGTTGCAGAAGGTCTTGATAAGTTGCTGAGGCTGGCCTCAAACCTGCTATCCTCCAGTCTGAGCCTCTCAAGTACTGGGATGACAGGCATGCACCACCATGCCTGGCTCATTAACTAATTTATGACACCACCACCAATGGGACACCTGCACTTTTGTCATTTAAAGTAATGTACTTAGCCAGGCATGCATGCCTGTAATCCTAGTACTTGGGAGGCTGAGACAGGAGGATCAAAGGTTCAAAGAAGCCTCAGTAAGTAGTGAGACTCTCATCAACCTATTGAGACTGTTTCAAAATAAAAATAAAAATAAAATGTTGGGGGTGTAGCTCAGTGGTTGAATGCCCCTGGGTTCAATCGCCAGTACCACAAAAAGTAAAATAATGTACTTAGTAAGGCCCTCAGCAACTTAGTGAGACCTTGTCTCAAAATAAAAAAATTTTAAAAAGGGCTAGGGTATCGCTCGGAGGTAGAGGGTTCAACCTCCAGAAACAAAACAAAACAAAGTGTATAAGAATTATTCCTTTATAATTGCATTTACCCTAAACTTTTGATGACCTGATAATGTATTTTTAACTTTTTATGTGTACTATTACCTGTACCCCAATGACGTTATAAATGGCTCTAATAAAATGTGCTTACTAGAGCAGGAGAAGCAGACTAAAGCCACACATGAATGAAATCTTAAAAGGCTTCTACAATTGGCATAACCTAAAAAAAAATCCTCTGCAACTGAAAACTACCATCCTTTACTGCTTGACTTCTGAGATCCAAGAACAAGGCCTACCACTTCCACGCTAAAATCAATGCGAGTAAGCAGAATCAGCGATACAGTGTGTACCCATGTTCCAGAATGTATTTGTGTGGGAGTAAAGAGAACAGAGAAGACGTGCAAATTCATACTGCACACCCTTCTAACAAGGCTCCCAGACAAGTGTGTAAACACAGACATTTCAGAGAATGATACAACATGCTCTTTATTACTCATTGTGCCAAGACAAGCAGTAGAAACCGGCTTATCACAAGGAGGGCAGAACACACCTGTCACTCTGTCTAGGGTTTTTTTTGGTACTGGAGATTGCACTCAGGGACATTCTACCTCTGAGCTATACCCCCAGCCCTATTTTTTTTTTTTTATTTGGAAACAGGGTCTCACAAAGTTGCTGAGGTTCTTGCTAAGTTGCTGAGGCTGGCCTCCAACCTGCAAACCTCCTGTTTCAGCCTCCCAAGTACCGGGATGACAGGAGTGCACCACCAACCCCGGCTCATTCTAATTTGAACAACTCCATTAAACTCTTACAAGCAAAGGAAGCAATGACAGTGTAAAATGTGGCCAGACAAAACTCCTGGAGCAACTCATGTTGAGATGGGGAAAAACCTGAGCCAGAACTAATGAATTATTCATTCCATAAGCCATATCACCTTTGTAGACCTCCATTTCCTCATCTATGAAATGAAGTTACTGTATTTAGTAAATTCTCAACTTCCTTTCCAATTTGACAGGGTTTGCTTTCTATCCTAACATGCCTTTTTCTTGGACTCTGAGGGTCTCCAAGGAGACCTTCTAACATTTTAACATTTGTTACTCTGATTTAAAAAACAAAGATAGTATAGATAAAATGAAAAGGGGGGAGGGAGAGACCCTCTGTTTTGGGTAACTTTCAAGGTGACTTTAACAAATGAAATCTTGATCAACTGATTAAAAATATAGAATTCCTGCAGTATGAGACTGAAAATTATATATGATTTTTATCCCATCCAATTTTATTCACCAGAACAAGGTGAAAAAGGTCTGGGAGTATTGATCCAAAATAATAATTGTGTTTTTAACATTTAGAAGTAACAGGCAGTTCCTTAAGTCTCATACTTAGTTTTTTCAAATTGTTCTGAAAAGCATACACTTAGCTACTTTTTTCTCCCTTTCCTTTTCCTATTTTAATGAAGAACTGAATTCTGAATGAGTCAAAATTCTCTCAGTTTTATGAATCAAGCTAAATATATGTGGAGGTATCTGGGACAAGAATTCTTAAAAGTTTGCAAAATGTCTGAAAAGTTAAAGAGAACATGCACTTCAAGAAATGAGGCTTTCCCCAGCCGCTAAGTGGCAGAGCCCGGTTTCACCGTGAGGTGGTCTGATGACAGTACTGTCCCTTCTCGGCCTCTCACACGCCACTAGCCAGCCGTCGCGGTCCTTTTTCTATTTGCCCGAGCTCAGTGGTCCCTCGATCCTCACCTCTGCTGCTCTGCTCGGTAGACTTTCCTCAGCCAGGAGGGCCTAGTCAGATGTCACCTCCTCTGAGAGGCCCTCTCTGGCCCCTGTGGAGATGGGCTAGCTGTCCTCCCACACCCCACAGCTCCCCTGGCAAAATACCTGTCATACTCCTGAGATGGAGAGTGTCTTGGATGCAGGATGTCTGTTCTCTGAACAAATCTTTACCCACATCTCCTGGGAGCAAGCACTGTGCCCGCCCAGCCCAGGAGCCACCACAGTAACACAAAACCAACAAACCAAAAGATCTCGATGAACTCCCAGTTCTTGACTCCCAGAGGTGGGGAAGTGACATTCCTTTTTCTTTTTTTGCAGAACTGGGGAGTGAACCCAGGGGCATTCTACCTCTGAGCTACACCCCCAGCCCTATTTTATTTTATTTTCTTATTTCGAAACAGGGTCTCACTAAGTTGCGGAGGGCCTCACTAAGTAGCTGAGGCTGGCTGCGAATGTGCGATGCTCCTGTCTCAGTCTCCCAAGTACTGGGATTACAAGCGTGCGCCACCACACCCGGTGTGATGGTCTTTTAAGCAAATGACTGCATTAGGATGTGATAAGTCCTAAAATGGAGCTGTATCAAGAGGACAAGGTCCTGCTGCTGCACTAAGAGTTGATTTCAATCAGCTGAATGGCCCACGAGGGCTTAAGGACAACACGGTGGACAGATGTTCCTGTCCTTGAAGGAAGAGGGGGTGCCTTCCAAGGCAGGGCCAGCATCTAGAAAGGCAGAGGTGTGGGGGATTTGAAGGCTGGGAAATAAGTGTTATTCCTATCACATAACATGGAGGCACCAAACATAACAGGGACTTAGGAAATGTTTGTCAATGGACTCTATGAATGAAGAAAATCTACCAGATGTCACCTCATCCCAGATCACACTCTTGCTACACAGAGGCTTTAAGAGTAGGATGTTAGTGATGTTAAAGCCTTCGCTGACCACACTGAGGGTTTTAAAAAATTCAACCTTACGCGAGTATCATCATGTCATGTCAACCAAAACTCACAACACTACAGTCACTACTCAAGATACTTGTTTTGATGACTTTAGTTTTCTGATACTTAATATCTTCTTTGCATATTTTCATACCAATATTCCTCTTCATTTTGATGCTACTTTTTATTTAAGAATGGTTTTACATTTACTGAGAGGCTGCGAAGTTAGTACAGAAAAACCCTGTATACCTTAAATCCAGTTTCCTCGGTGGTTAACGTCCTGCGCTATAGTGTAAGACACATGTAGCCACAGCTAAGGAAGCCATAGCAAAACGTTATCAACTGATGTCTGTATTTATTCATCTTTCCCCAGTCTTTAGCTAACACCCTTTTCCACGATTCCATGCAGGATTCATTACATTTAGCTGTCATGTTTCCTTGGGCTCCTGTAGACTAAGACAGTGTCTCAGATTTTCCTTGGTTTGTACCCTACCTCTGACCTACACCCCCAGCCCTTTTTATTATTTTATTTTGAAACATGCTCTCACTAAGTTATAGAGGGCCTTGTTAAGTTGCTGAGGCTGCCTCTGAACCTGCGATCCTACTGCCTCAGCCTCTCAAGTACTGCAATGACAGGCGTGCGCCACTGTGCCTGGCTTGGACAATGGTATTAGAAACCAAGATCCATGCACTGGACACGTTCACAGCCACTGTGGTACCTTGGCCCTCGCAGCTGGCAGAGCAAGACAATATATGTGTGTGCCAGCTTCTTTATAGAACCAAACCTATGAATATTTCTATATTTCCATTCCAATCTGTATTAAGCTAAACATGAGTTCATATTAGTGTCTTCAATTCAAATCCAGTACCACATGGATATTACTTAACTTACATAGCCTTCCTTATCTGGACCTCCTACTCCAACAGCGAGAAACCTGGCTTTCAACACAAGCCACCCATTTTAAGGCAGGAACACACAACTAACACTGCAAAAAAACAATACACGAAACTACGGATGGGGAGACTTAGAGAAAAGTCTTCTGAGATGAAAAGCGGAAGAGAAACTTCATCAAATATACATTAGCTGGGTGTGGTGGGGTACGTCTGTAATCCCAGTACCCGGGAGGCTGAGACAAGAGGATCAAAGGTTGGAGGCCAGCCTCTGCAACTTAGGGAGGCTCCCAGCAACTTAGTGAAACCCTGTTTCAAAATAAAATAATAGCCGGGCGTGGTGGCGCATGCTTGTAATCCCAGTACTTGGGAGGCGGAGACCGGAGGCCGGGTTCACGGTCAGCCTCAGCTACTTAGTGAGGCCTCCGCAACTTCGTGAGACCTGGTTTCAAAATAAAGGATAAAAAATAGGGCCAGGGTGTAGCTCGGAGGTAGAATGCCCCTGGGTTCAATCCCCGGTACCGCAAAATAAATGAATGAATGAATGAATAAATAAAATAGGGCTGGGGGTGTAGCATGCCCCTGGGTTCAATCCCTAGGAACGAACACACACACACACACACACACACACACACACACACACACACACACTGTTTATGGTTCTCACATCAATGAAAATCACACAGTACAAATAACACTTCAAAAAACAAAGCAGGATAATAAGAAAACACCTCCAGGCAGTCAAAGAACTCTGGGTTCTGCACTCAGGATTTTCTACCTAAAGCTGAGATTTTGATTTAGCAGGCAGGCAAACTTCAGTTTGGTGATGGATTATTTTGTACTTTGGTTTATTATCATGTGAGATGAAAAGGTAAATTGTTTCTCAACAAATGCATTTCCTCCCTTCAGTCTGTGGACCCATTTGGCTCAGAGCTATCTAGATGATCTGTCACTCTGTCTCCTGACACTTCCTTGTCTATCACTTCCTCAATAGCCCCTAGACATCTTTGCCTCTTTCTTTCTTTTTTTTTTTTGCAGTACTGGGGACTAAACTCAGGGGCATTCTACCTCCGAGCTACATCCCAACACTATTTTTTATTCTTTATTTTGAAACAAGGTCTCACTAAGTTGCAGAGGGCCTCACTAAGTAGCTGAGGCTAGCCGCAAACCCAGATCCTCCCGTCTCAGTCTCCCAAGTACTGGCATTACAAATGCGCGCCACCATGCCCAGCTTTGCCTATTTCCTTCAGCGAGCATGGCGCAGAGCTGCAAAAAGCCCTGGAAAGCCAGGTACACTCCTACATGCTCACAGGCTAGATCCAGGCTGAGGTCCAGAGAGCCTTACAGATGCTTTATAAAACATACATGGCCGGGCATGGTGGCGCATGCTTGTAGTCCCAGTACTTGGGAGACTGAGACAGGAGGATCTGGGTTTGCAGCCAGCCTCAGATACTTAGTGAGGCCCTCAGCAACTTAGTGAGACCCTGTTTCAAAATAAATAAAATAAAATAGGGCTGGGGGTGTAGCTCAGAGGTAGAATGCCTCTCAGTTCAATCCCCAGTACTGCAAAATGAATAAATGAATAAATGAATGAATGAATAAATAAATAAAGCATACATAAAACCAAACCACGTTCCCATCTTGGGCTGGAATCAGTGCCTGGGCAGACGCGACTGGCACCTGCCCCTCCCCACTGCCTTGCCGGACCTGCATCTGTCAGTGTCCTTCCTTCAGGGTGACCGTCACTATGGGAGCCTGCTCCGTCCAGCAGGCGAGCGCTTCAGACAGCTCCGGGTTTCCCCAGGAGGCCTGGACTTCAGCTCCTGATGTGGCACCCGGTGGGTGACAGGCACCCTCCACATGGAGTCCCGCTCCCTGTGGGGCCCTTCACCCTCCAAAGAAACGGCCTCCACTTCAACCCTCATCTTGGCGGCTGCTTCTCAGGAGACTCGACCTCTTCAACCAGCTCCTATTTCTATTCCTTCTTTTTGTTTTGCGGTACTGGGGATTGAACTCAGGGGCATTCTACCTCCAAGCTACACCCTCAGCCCCTATTTTTTATTCTTTATTTTGAAACAGGGTCTCACTAAGTTGCAGAGGGCCTCACTAAGTAGCTGAGGCTGGCTGCAAACCCGGATCCTCCGGTCTCAGCCTCCTGAGTACTGAGATTACAGGCATGAGCCACCACGCCCGGCTCTACTCTTTCGATAATGTGAAAAGCTAAGCTGCTCGCCCACAGTGGCGTGTGGATAAGGACAGTGGCTCCGAGGTCAGCGAGACCTGGGTGCCAGTCTTGGTCTCGCCACATACCACTTGGACAACCCTAAGCGAGTTATGTGATTCCTTTGACCTTGTGCTGCCCCATCTCTAAGGGACTCAACATGTCACAGGTAACACTCCTCGCCCTCAACTAACATCTGTAGACCGGCAGGCAGCTTACTGCCGACCTAATAATCCTTTTCCCTCCCTCCTTCCGTTCCTTGGGATTGAACCCAAGGGCATTCTACCTTTGAGATACACCCCTAGCCCTTTTTATTTTATTTATTTTTTATTTTTTGGTAGTACTAGGGATTGAACCCAGGGGTATTCTACTTCCAGGCTACACCCCCAGCCCTATTTTTTATTTTGAAACAGGGTCTCACTAAGTTGTGGAGGCCTCACTAAGTAGCTGAGGTTGGCCGCGAACCCGGATCCTCCGGTCTCAGCCTCCCAAGTCCTGGGATTACAAGCGTGCGCCACCACGCCCAGCTATTTTTTGTTTTTTGAAACATGATCTCACTAGGTGGGTAACAGTCTTGCTACATTGCCGAGGCTGTCCTCCAGCCTGCGATCCTCCTGTCTCGGCCTCCCTAGTACTGGGGTTACAGGTGTGCACCAGCACGCCCGGCTCTTCTTCAGCATTCCACTGTCTTCATTAATGTAAGTTGCCGGGCGTGGTGGCGCACGCTAGTAATCCCAGTACTTTGGGAGGCGGAGACCGGAGGATCCGGGTTCGCGGCCAGCCTCAACTCTCTCTCTCTCTCTCTCTAGCTCTCTCTCTCTCTCTCCTTAGTGAGGTCCTCCGCAACTTCGTGAGACCCGGTTTCAAAATAAAGTATAAAAAAAAAAATAGGGCCGGGGGTGTGGCGCGGAGGTAGAACGCCCCTGTGTTAAATCCCCGGTACCGCAAAAAAAAATAAATAAATAAAAATAAATAAATAAATAAATAAATAAATAAATAAATGTTTCCAGGAGGCTGCCCAGGAAGATAAAAGTTGTGGATTAACTTTACTGCTGAGTCCACAAACTTCCTGAAAGACCCATCACCCTTTCAATATAAAATGTGAGAGGCCTCACCCCAGGACTTTTTCAATCACAATCTCAAAATCCTCATTTTACTGTATTCACCCACTACTGGGTTCACCCAGTCCTTACCAGGACCTGTGTTGAAAGGCCTGCCTGAGACCAAACTTCACACAGCTGGGCACAGTGGCGCACGCCTGTCATCCCAGTACTTGGGAGGCTGAGACAGGAGGATTGCAGGTTCGAGGACAGCCTCAGCAACTCAGTAAGGCTCACATCAACTTAGCGAGACCCTATTTCCAAATATAAAATAACATAGGACTAGGGGTGTAGCTCGGAGGTAGAATGCTCCTGGGTTCAATCCCTAGCACCACAAAAAACAAAACTAAAAAAACAAACAAACAAAAAAACCCTCTACACACAGCCCACGTGAGCCTGAGGAAGGAGGTGTCCCCTCCCTTAACAAGCACAGCCTCTCCCATTTTTTAGGTAAAGGTCATGAGGCAGTCTTTCTCCTTAAGATATATTCTATGTGGGAAGCCAGGCGTGGTGGCGCACGCTTGTAATCCCAGTACTTGGTAGGCTGAGACAAGAGGATCGCAGGTTCGCGGCCAGCCTCAGCTACTTAGTGAGGCCCTCCTCAACATAGTGAGACCCTGTTTCAAAATAAAGAATAAAAACTAGGGCTGGAGTTGTAGCTCGGAGGTAGAATGCCCCTGGGTTCAATCCCCAGTACCACAAAAAAACAAAGATATATTCCATGTGGGGCATGGTGGCACATGCCTGTAAACCCAGTACTAGGAAGGCTGAGACAGGAGGATCTCAGGTTTAAGGCCAGCCTCAGGAACTTAGTGAGGCCCTCAGCAACTCAGTGAGACCCTGTTTCAAAATACAAAATAAAATAGGGCTAGCTGAGAGGTAGAATGCCCCTGGGTTCAATCCCTAGTACCCCCATTCCCCCAGGAAATGTTAAGATTAAATTCTTATATTTTCCAAAAACTGGTAATAAAAAATATTCATATTTTTTTTCTCTCTAGCCCTTAAGCTTTCTGGATAGCTCTTTTAGAAATGATTCAAAGGAGAAGAAAAGCTTTGGCAAAATATAGCAGACACAGGGCCAATAGCTAATGCGCCTCTTTTTCGAAGCATTCCGTGCTTGTGTGGCACTCCTACACTAAGTCACTGCTCCTAGGTGAGCAGCAGGGAGGAGGTGGCTGGTCTTGCCAGGAATCGTGAAGAGTTGAGATGTACTCAGTCACACCTTCGCTGACTCAGCTCTTTTATGACCACCCTTGGCATCTGTAGGAAGGCTCCCCTGGGACAGGAGCTACAGACTTGGCACAGAGTGGGGAGATGAGCTGGTACCATGCAAAGCAGAGACACCCACACCGGGTAAGTCTGAAGTGGTTGACTGACATAAATGAAAACTATACTCGCCATCCCTGCCTACCACTTTCTTTGGTTAATAAATTGCAAGTATAGCATACTTGCAATCCCAGTACTTGGGAGGCGGAGTGAGACAGGAGGATCGCAGGTTCGCGGCCAGTCTCAGCTACTTGTGAGGCCCTCCACAACTTAGTGAGACCCTCTTTCAAAATAAAGAATAAGCCGGGCGTGGTGGCGCACGCTTGTAATCCCAGTACGTTAGGAGGCGGAGACCAGAGGATACGGGTTCGCAGTCAGCCTCAGCTCATGCACGCGCGCACTCTCTCTCTCTGCCTGTCTCTCTCTCTCTACTTAGTGAGGCCCTCTGCAACTTCGTGAGACCCGGTTTCAAAATGAAGTATAAAAAAATAGGGCCGGGGGTGTAGCGCGGAGGTAGAACGCCCCTGTGTTCAATCCCCGGTACCGCAAAAAAAAAAAATAAAAGAATAAAAAATAGGACCGGGGGTGTGGCTCAGAGGTAGAATGCCCCTGGGTTCAATCCCCAGTACTGCAAAATAAAAAAATTCCCTAGATGTAGAAAGTCAACGATTTCTCTTTCCAAGCAACACTCTTGTTATGAACACTGATTCTCTTTAGAAGATCTTAAAACTTGAGCATTTTCAAACCTATCAAGAACTGACCCTTATACCTAACTTTACCCAGATTTTCTGACTTTTAACACTTTGCCTGGGTGGATGTGGTGGAACACACTCATAATCCCAGTACTTGGGAGTCTAAGACAGGAGGATCACAGGTCCAAAGTCAGCCTCAGCAACTTAGCCAGGACCTCAACAACCTAACAAGACCCTGTTTCAAAAAACAAAAAATAAAAAGGGCTGGGGGTTGTAACTCAGAGATAGAAAGTCCCTGAGTTCAATCCCCAGTACCACACACCAAAAAAAAAAACCTACATTTTGCCACATTTATCTCTCTCTGTATGCATGTGTAATTACCTATATGTAAAACACCTGCTATTCCTTTAACCATTGAGAGTAGGTGGCAGCTGTCATTTCCCTTTAATCCTCCAGTGCAAATTTCTTATGAACAAACCCATTCACTTACATAACAACAATACAATTAGCAGATTCAGGAAATTGAATATTGCTACAAAAACATAATCTACTCTAGAGACCTTATTCATCTTTCTCCAGTTATGCCAAGACACTGTCTCTTTTTAACTTCTTTTGCCTAGACATAAAGTGCACAAACATTTTTTCAAAATAATGACCTAATGATTCTTCCAAGAAAAAGTGTGACCACAATCGATCCCTGCATGAAGATACGCTTCATATCTAGGATCAGCATCAACGGCATCTTCTAATTTAGTCCTCGATTAAAAATGCAGCATCCTCTGCTTGCCAAACTTGGCGAACAAAAGCACTCTTCTTGATTAATGAGAACAATAAATTAATTTACAGAAATTTGGACAAGTCTCCTCAACTCCCGGGAATCATCTAGCAAGAAGCTGCACAAATATCTAAAATTCTTACTAATGTGTTCATCATCTGTTCTCAGGCTGGCAAGAGAAGATCATATATTACTAATCCAGATTCTAAAAGAAGTCCTTAAGAGCTTAGAGTCAGCCATGTGGCAGCTCAGTGGTACCACACATGCTGGCATGCTGAGGCCCTGGGCTCCATCCCCAAATCTGCAAAAATAAAAATAATAAACAGAGAAGAGTTAAGAATTAAGCTAGTAATAACAACACTTTACCATGGTGATTATTTAGATTAGGTGTGCCTATTCAAATCTTAAGATTATTCTTAGTTGTCAGTCTGCCATATTGTAAGTTTGAATACTGCTCTTGCACAAAGAAAAATCAATATCACAGCCGGGCGTGGTGGCGCACGCTTGGAATCCCAGTACTTGGGAGGCTGAGACAGGAGGATTGTAGGTTCACCTTGGGAGGCTGAGACAGGAGGATTGTAGGTTCGCCTTGGGAGGCTGAGACAGGAGGATTGTAGGTTCGCCCAGCTTCAGCAACTTAGTGAGACACTGTTTCAAAATAAAGAATACAAATACAAAATAGGGCTGGGGGTGTAGCTCAGAGGCAGAATGCCCCTGGGTTCAATCCCTAGTACCTCAAAAAAAAAAAAAAAGAAAATCAATATTATTCAACAATATAACAGTAAGATCTATATAAGACAGAAAAACAAGGCACGCCGGGCCTGGTGGCGCACACTTGTAATCCCAGTACTTGGGAGGCAGAGACTGGAGGATCTGGGTTCGTGGCCAGCCTCAGCTACTTAGTGAGGCCCTCCGCAACTTCGTGAGACTCGGTTTCAAAATAAAGTATAAAAAATAGGGCTGGGGGTATAGCTCGGAGGTAGAACACCCCTGGGTTCAATCCCTGGTACCACAAAAAAAAAAAAAGAGCCACAATGTATTTCCATTCATGTTAGACCTAAAACAGACTTTTTACTCACAAATAAAAGTATTAAAAAATGACAAAATAGTACAATCCTCCTATTTAAAAATGTTCATCTATCTATCTACCCATATATCTGTCTTTGGAAGAACACACTTATGGAAATGTTAACACTAAGTTACTTCTGGCTGATAAAATTATAGAATTTTCCAGGCGTGGTGGTGTAGGCCTACAATCCCAGTACTTGGGAGGCTGAGACAGGAGGATCGCAGGTTCAAGACCAGCCTCAGCAACTTAGCAAGACTCAGCAATCTAGCAAGACATGGTTTCAAAAAAAAATAAAAAAATAAAAATGGCTGGGGGGGGGCATATCTTGCCTGCCCCTGGGTTCAATCCCCAGTACAAAACAACAATAAAATGAAAAAAAATTATAGAATTTATTCTTTCAATCCAAATTTTCTATTTTTCACAATAAATACAAATAATGTAATTTATAAAGTATGTTTTCAAAATATAGAGCTTTACAATGAAAACAACAAAACTGTCATAAAAAGAAAAAATGGAAAATTTTTGAGAAAAATGAAAGGGATTGTGGGCATGATGGTGCAGGCCTATAATCCCAATGACTCAGGAGGCTGAGGTAGGAGGATCCCAAGTTCAAGACGGGGCTGGGCAATTTAGTGAGACACTGTTTCAAAATAAAAAGGGCTGGGGATGCTGCTCAGTGGGAGAGTGCCTTGGAGTTCCATTCCCAGTACTGCAAAAAACAAGATGAAAGAAAAAAAATCAAAGGGATAAAGACAGAAACACTTCAATATATATAAAAAAGGAAAGAAATCGAATTGTGTGAAGCTTATTTACGGCTTGCAATGGACAAATGATTAACACACACGGAGATAATTTATCAAGTATTACACTTGTCAGAAATAACAGGGTTACAGAATTTGAGGGCTGGAAAAGATCTCCACAAACTCACTAAGCACAGTGCCCTGTCTTTCTTCCCTCTGCAGCTTGAATGCTATGGAAAATAAAAGACAAGATAAATAAAAGACCACACACCTCTGATATGCCATGAGTCTACTAAAGGAATTTGGCTTTGATTCGTCCCCCTCTCGCTGTGAATTTTTTTCCTGAATTCTATGGTGATAATTATCCTAGTTAAATGGATATCTCTTGGGATGATTTAAGTTTTGGGTTACTAAGTAACACTGGCACTAACCACTGGGTCATTGTACTCCATGACAGTCTTCTGCTAGGGTACCACCAACCAGTATTACAAGCCACTTTATGAATTTCCAAATAGATGATGAAAATTATGTTTGAAGTGAGTCAGGGACTTTATTCACATTCAGACACTGCATTTCAAAAATGTAAGACACATAGCCAGGCATAGTAGCACACACCTGTAATCCCAGTACATGGGAGGCAGAGACAGGAGGATCGATCGCAAGTTCGAGGAGAGCCTCAGAAACTTAGCAAGGCCCTCTGCAACTTAGTAAGACCATGTTTCAAAATAAAAAATAAAATAGGGCTGGAGGTGTAGCTTAGTTAGAGGTATAATGCCCCTGGGTTCATTCCCTAGTAACACACACACACACACACACACACACACACACACACACCAAAAAAACTAAGACACTTATGTATGGCAATATGAAGCATTATTTTATGTGCAATAAGAGAAAAAATTGAGATCAATTTAGCTATGACATAATATTTTCTTCTCATTTTGACTCTGTGTATGTGTATGTGGGGGGGTGCTGGAGATTAAACCCAGGGGCATTCTACCACTGAGCTATATCCCAAGCCCATAAAATTTGTTTTGTTTTGAAACAGGGTTTTGCTAAGTTACCTCACACTGACCTCAAACCTGTGATCTCCCTATCTTAGCCTCCAAAGTACTGAGATTATGGGTATGCACCACTGTGCCGAGCATCACTTAGAATTTCTAGTTTACACATCCAGAGAATATGTGGATATATGTTTTTAATACATGCACAGCAATGGTACTAAAAACTAACTGAAAAAAATTGGTTAAAATATTCCTGAAGTATCTTCATACCAAACGCTTCTTCTTGTTTTGGCTCAGCATCTATAATATCTGAGTTTTTCCAAACAAACTCGTCCACTATGCACCACCAAGAACAGCAGAGCAGCAGCATTCTCAACAGTACCTGCTGCGGTCCTTAAGAGCTTCACCTGCGGCGCTGACGCTTGCTTTCACACTGAACTCATGATTCCTTCTAAATCACCGTGCGCACGGCTGGAGCAGTCTCTCTTCAGAGACAGCAAGACATCTCGGACAAACTGACATTTCAAACCCTGGTGATAGTCCTTTGCCACATAGGAATCACTCGTGTCACTCCTTGGAAATTTCTTCCACCTACTGCAAGGGATTTGGCTGTTTCTCCTGCCTCCGTCAGTCATGTAACAAACAGGCAATCCTTTACCCGTAGCTTATTCACAAATGTAACAGGTACTCATCCAGTTGTGAGCATCTTGCTTTTCTAAGGCCTTTCTAAGGCCATCCTAGTACCATTCTTTCCTAGGTGCTTTAAAGAAAGCACTTAGCGGGGTGTGGTGGCGCACACTTGTAATCCTAGTATTGGGGAGGCTGAGACAGGAGGATCCGGGTTCGCGGCCAGCCTCAGCTACTTAGTGAGGCCCTCTGCAACTTAGTGAGACCCTGTTTCAAAATAAAGAATAGAAAAATAGGGCTGGGGGTGTAGCTCAGAGGTAGAATGCCCCTGGGTTCAACGTACCGCAAAAAAGAAAAAAAGAAAGAAAGCACTTGCTCTTCAGCTGGGTGTGGTGGTGCAGGCCTGCAATCCCAGGACTTGGGAGGCTGAGACAGGATAGCAGGTTTGAGGCCAGCCTCAGCAACTTAGTGAGACCTTGAGCAACTGAGCAAGGTCCTGCTTCAAAATAAAAAATATAAAGAAAAAAACACTTTTTCAAGAAAATACCTAATTGTAGACATTATTCCAATGATGAGTACGCCTCATTAACGTCAACTTTATAACCTGCTGTGCTGTTTTTGCGCTTTTCTTCATACACAGTAACTTTTCTGTTTCATTGTTCTGTTGAAGATATTATATGATCAACTAATACAATGCCAACCATACACGTAACTCAGCTGAAAACACCACACTACAAAAGCCAAGACGCACGCCCTCTGACAAGCACGTCACAACCACAACAGGGCTACTGGCAACTGGGGACACAGTTTACTACAGACAATGTTGTGATTGCAGATATTAAAATGGAAAACGGAAATGTAGATCTTTTTTTTTTTTTTTGCAGTACGGGGATTGAACCCAGGGGCGTTCTACCTCCATGCTACACCCCCGGCCCTATTTTTTTTATACTTTATTTTGAAACCGGGTCTCACGAAGTTGTGGAGGGCCTCATTAGGTAGAGAGAGAGAGACAGGGAGAGAGAGCTGAGGCTGGCCGTGAACCTGGATCCTCCGGTCTCCGCCTCTCAAAGTACTGGGATTACAAGCGTGCACCACCATGCCTGGCTCATTGTGTTGATTTTAAGATCTACATTTCCGAGCTGGGTTCGCGGTCAGCCTCAACTCACTCTCTCTCTCTCTCTCTCTCTCTCTACCTAGTGAGGCCCTCCGCAACTTCGTGAGACCTGGTTTCAAAATAAAGCATAAAAAATAGGGCCGGGGGTGTAGCGCGGAGGTAGAACGCCCCTGCGTTCAATCCCTGTTACCACAAAAAAAAAAAAAAAATCAACGCAATGTGGGATGTGAAGGAACTTCTGTAACATCCAGCCAGTCTTACATTTTCCAGAATTACTAAAGAAAATTTAATTGACTTATCTTTATAAAAAATATGTAACAATAATCACATATTTATCAAAGATTCTCATAACTAGTGTCCATTTCATCTTCCCAACAGATCTGAGATATGATACCTTTATACATGCTTTTCAAAGATATGTTAGAGATAGACTTCAAAAGACTGAATCCAAAATCATTCCACAGAACCTGACCCAAAGCCATTCAACTCAAACCCTGCTGCTTTTCCTGATGCCCCACAGCTGCTTCTTGCTGCAAACCTAACTCCTTGACAATCTACTCTTGCATGTGTGTGTGTGTGTGTGTGTGTGTGTTACTTACTTACTGGGACTGAACCCAGGGGCTTTCTACCTCTGAGGTACATGCCCAGCCCTATTTTATTTTTATTTTTATTTTTGAAACAGGCTCTCCCTAAGTTGCTGAGGCTGGCCTCAAACCTGAGATCCTCTTGTCTCAGCCTCCCAAGTACTGAGATTACAGGGGTGTGCTGCCATACCAGGCGACAATCTACTCTTGAATCTGCTGCCAAGTGGTCTGTTCTGGTATCAAATACCAGTACTGAAATCCCAATTTTTTTTCTCATCTTCTCTTTAGCCTTAGTTTCTAAATCTTATTTATTTTTCTTTTTGGAGTACTAAGAATTGAACCCAGGGTCTCATGCATGCTAGGTAAGTGCTCTACCTCTGAGCTACGTTCCCAGCCCAGTTTCTAGATCTTATACAAGGAAGATACTGTTTAAACCAAATGACAGAGCAAATGAAAAATGGGTATAAAAAAAGAACTTGAGTAAAATTAAAAGATGAACATATTTAATATTTATAAGTGTGTAATACTTTCTATTCATACTTGAAACATGAGTAATAGAGAAGACACTGCCCTCTATTTTTTTGTGGTACCAGGGTTTGAACTCAGGGGCATTCTACTTCTGAGCTACACCGCCAGCCCTATTTTTTATTCTTTATTTTGAAACAGGGTCTTACTAAGTTGTAGAGGACCTCACTAAGTAGCTGAGGTTGGCCGCAAACCTGCGATCCTCCAGTCACTGGGATTACAAGCGTCATCACACCAGGCTTCCTTCCTTCCTCCCTCTCTCCCTCCCTCCCTCCCTCTCTCTCTTTCTTTCCTTTCCTTTCCTTTCTTTCTTTCTCTTTCCTTCTTTCTTTCTCTCTCTCTCCTTCCTTCTCCTTCCTTCCTTCCTTCCTTCCCTCTCTCCCTCCCTCCCTCCCTCCCTCTCTTTCTTTCTTTTTTTCGTTTTTGTGGTGCTAGGGATTGAACCCAGAGGCATTCTACCCCTGAGCTATATCCCCAGCCCTATTTATTTGTTTATTTTATTATTTTTTTTGAAGTCCTGGGGATTGAACCCAGGCACATTTTACCTCCGAGCTATACCCCCAGCCCTATTTTTTATTCTTTATTTTGAAACAGGGTCTCAATAAGTTGCGCAGGGCCTCACTTAGTAGCTGAGGCTGGCCGCGAACCCAGATCCTCCTGTCTCAGCCTCCCAGTGCTTGGATCACAAGTGTGTACCACCACACCTGGCTATTTTTATTTTGAAACAGGGTCTCATTAGGTTGATAAGAGTCTCACTACTTGCTGAGACTGTCCTCAAACATCCAGCTGACAAGGCCCACTTACTTTTTTTTTTTTTGAGGTACCGGGGATTGAACTCAGGGACGTTCTACCTCCATGCTACACCCCCGGGCCTATTTTTTTTTATACTTTATTTTGAAATGGGGTCTCACGAAGTTGCAGAAGGCCTCACTAGGTAGAGAGAGAGAGAGAGAGAGACAGGGAGAGAGAGAGAGAGGGAGAGAGAGAGAGAGAGCGCTGAGGCTGGCCCCAAACCCGGATCCTCCGGTCTCCGCCTCCCAAAGTACTAGGATTACAAGCGTGCGCCACCACGCCCGGCACAAGGCCCACTTTCTAAAGGCAAGCCTACTAAGTCTTGAAAACCATCTCTGAAGGTAAGCTTCCAAAGTATGTAAGCAAACTTAATATTTTTCCTTGTTAAAACTGTAATTAGAAATAACCCACATGTTCATAAACAAACAAATGAACAAATAAAATGAAGCCGGGCATGGTGGTGCACGCATGTAATCCCAGTACTTGGGAGGCTGAGACAGAAGGATCACAGGTTCGAGGCCAGTCTCAGCTACTTAGCAAGACTCTCAGCAACCTAGTGAGACCTGTTTCAGAACAAAAAAATAAAAATTGCTGGGGGTGTGGCTCAGAGGTAGACCACCCCTGGGTTCAATCCCCAGTACCACAAACAAAAACAAAAATAGGTGAATTGTGTGGTGAGTAAATTGTTATCTCAATAAAGTTGTTAAACTTTGCAATTTTTAGTTACTTTCATTGTACACATACATGGAGTATATGTATGTATGTGTACAGACATATACACGAGTAACTAATTACAGTGTAGAATAAAATGCAGGCTTAATTTTTTTTTAATAACTGATCTGGTCACTGGTAAACTACAGCCTGGAGCACAGTGCTGGGCACACGATACGTATGTACTGAATGGATGCATGCCACATGCGGCTCTACTACAGACAGGACAAAGACAGATCCAGGAGCACTGTGCGTACTTTGGCTGCTATCAAAATTTTCATCTCAAAATGTCTCATAAAGCCGGGTGTGGTGACGCACGCTTGTAATCCCAGTACTCGGGAGGCTGAGACACGAGGATCGCAGGTTCGTGGCCAGACTCAGCTACTTAGTGAGGCCCTCCACAACTTAGTGAGACCCTGTTTCAAAATAAAGAATAAAATATAGGGCTGGGGATATAGCTCAGAGGTAGAATGCCCCTGGGTTCAATCCCCAGTGCCACAAAAAAAAATTTTTTTAAAAAGTCTCCTAAGGATAAACCTATTCGACCTTTGCCAAAAGGAAAACATTAAGGATGGACAGAGAAACTGTCTCTACTTCTGAGGACCTTGGTCTGTAGAAAGGCAAATATCGAGAAGGACTAACCCCTAACAAAGCGGGGGCTGATGGTGAGCCGAGGAGTACTGTTCACCTCCTGCCAGGAGTTACAATGACCAGACTTCGGGAACACAGTCACCCCCTGGTCCCTGCACTACCCGCCCATGTGTTCACTTGCTGTCACTGTGGAGACGACACAGGTGTAAAGCAAGTTTGAAGAGGAAGAAAAGTGATAAACTGCAACGTGCCGCAGAGCATCTTCTAAGCTATTTCTGTCTGTCGATGTGTACAAAGGAAATCCAAATGTGAACTGACCAGTGACTCCATGTTTCTTACCTATTGCACGAATCGGATTCTGAAATGAAAAGAGCGGCCTGGTGGAGGCCAGCTGGGCTGGAGTAACTGTCGGGGCTCGCAGGCTCCACCTTCCCCGGGAAGCTCGGCAGGGCTAGAGGGCAGTGGCTTGTTACTGAGGTCACACTGGAAGTTTTCATTTTGTCATCTTCCTTTCCTAAAAAAGAAAAAAGAAATTTATAAATGAAGAAAAGAAAAATTAGAGAGTACCTTAAAATACAGCCTCTGCACGCTTATTACTTGTATAACACTTATTATTGCTATTAGTACTTAGTAAAATAGAACTAGATATAATATTGGTGCCTAAACTCCAGTGAGAGCCAAAGAAGAATCAATACTATAACACTGCTATCTAATTACACAGTCCACTTTATGTTTCTCCATGATTTAAAAATAAAATTTCCTTTAAAACCAGAATGGGAACAACCTTCTACTTTTTTTTTGTGGTACTGGGGATTAAACCCAGGGGCATTCTATCTCCGAGCTACACCCCTACCCTATTTTTTAATTCTTTATTTTGAAACAGGGTCTCACTAAGTTGCGGAGGGCCGCACTAAGTAGCTGAGGCTGGCCGCGAACCCGGATCCTCTGGTCTCAGCCTCCTGAGTGCTGGGATTACAAGCGTGCGCCACCACGCCTGGCTAACCTTCTACTTCTAATGAGGCTTCTATTTACAGATTATTAAGGGATTCATATGTATTTCATAGATCAAAGAACACCGACAAGTCCAGCAAAAAAAGACTAAAGAAGCTGGGCACAGTGATGCACACTTGTAATCTCAGTATTTGGGAGGCTGAGACAGGAGAATCACAGGTTTGAGGCCAGCCTCGGCAACTTAACAAGGCCCTCATCAACTTAGCAAGACCTTGTTTCAAAATAAAAAACAAAAAGGGCGAGGTGTGTGTCTCTGAGGGAGAACTCCCCTGGAGATTCAACTAGTAAGAGAACTACAGTGTGTGTCACTGATTACTACATGATAGGGAATCTACACGAACCCTCAACCTGTTAAGTAGAGTGTATTCACTATGGAAAAGGAAAACTAATCAAACACAACAAACACCTCATTTGATCCACTACATGTCAGATACTATATGCTGTGTGTCATAGTCCCAGTTTTTGAAGTCTCTCATCGTGGTAAGGTACACGGAAGCCTTACAGCATTTGCAAGAACGTGACACACAGGTATGGCCAAGCATCTCAACTACGAGGACAAAACCGGATCAGTGAGACTTGTTAGTGTCCGGGACTCTTCCCATCATGATCTCAGGACTCTACTGGGATTCTCATCTGTGCTGTCTTTAAGAAGACTAATTCAAAGCCAGGCGTGGTAGCACACCCTTGTAATCCCAGTACTTGGGAGGCTGAGACCCGAGGATCCCGGTTCGCGGCCAGCCTCAGCAACCTAGTGAGGCCCTCCACAAATCAGTGAGACCCTGTTTCAAAGTAAAGAATAAAAAATAGGGCTGGAGGTGTAGCTCGGAGGTAGAATACCCCTGGGTTCAATCCCCAGTACTGCAAAAAAAAAAGAAAAAAAGAATGAGTAATTCAAACTGGATGTGGTGGCACACACCTGTAATCCCAGTACTTGGGAGGCTGAGACAGGAGGATCACAGGTTCGAAGCCAGCCTCAGCAACTTAGTGAGACCCTGTTTCCAAATAAAAAATAAAAAGGGCTGGGGGTACAGCTCAGAGGTAGAACATCCCTGGGTTCTATCCCTAGACAACCAAAAAAAAAAGAATGAGTAATTCATAAGTACTTTATATGCAGGCCATACACGCTGATTTTAATGCATTTCCTCACAAAGAAACAGAGCTTTCACATACCCATCAAGGAGCATGCTCATAGAAGCAAATGACAAAGGACATTAAAAAGAACTAGCAAGAGCTGGGCGTGGTGGCACATGCTTGTCATTCAGTACTTGGGAGGCAGACAGGAGGATCATCACTGGTTCAAAAACAGTCTCAGCAAGTAGTGAGACTCTCATCAACTTAGCAAGACCCTGTTTCAAAATAAAAATAAAATTGGAGCCGGGCGTGGTGGCGCACGCTTGTAATCCCAGTACTTTGGGAGGCAGAGACCGGAGGATCCGGGTTCGTGGCCAGCCTCAGCTCTCTCTCTCTCCCTGTCTCTCTCTCCCTGTCTCTCTCTCTCTCCTTAGTGAGGCACTCCGCAACCTCATGAGACCCAGCTCTCTCTCTCTCCCTGTCTCTCTCTCTCTCTCTCTCTCTCCTTAGTGAGGCCCTCCGCAACCTCATGAGACCCGGTTTCAAAATAAAGTATAAAAAATAGGGCTGGGGGCGTAGCGCGGAGGTAGAACGCCCCTGCATTCAATCCCCGGTACCGCAAATAACTAACTAACTAAATAAATAAATAAAATAAAATAAAATAAAATTGGGCTGGGGGTGTAGCTTGGAGGCAGAATGCCCCTGGGTTTAATCCCCAGTACAAAAAAAAAAAAAACTAGCAAGGTTCCCTTATATAAAGAAATTTTATGGAAAAAGAATAGGATGAATTTTTCCTAAAGAAACTTTCCAAGTTCATATAGTCAAAATTTTTCCAGAAATGATTCTCTGTTTCCGTGACACTAGGAGAACAGCATATGTCACAAGAGTATAGGCCCCTAACTCCGGCTGTCAATTAGCCACCATTACCAAAACAAAGCCCTAATGTTTATCAGGGAAAGGGGGAAATGATCTGCCCTTATAAACACATGACAAGATCACCTTAAGGGAAAGCCATCATCCAGGAAAATCGATGCGCCCAGGAAGTCATCCCATTCAACAGGCTGGAAAATCAAACAACCTTTTAACTTTGCACATTATCTGTAGTCTTCCCTTTCTTCTTATCTTACATTAGATTCTTTTTTTTTTTTTTTTGGTACTGGGGATTGAACCCTGGGCATTCTGCCTCTGAGCTACACCTCCAGCCCTACTTTATTTTTGTATTTTGAAACAGGGTTTCGTTAAGTTGCGAGGCTGGCCTCCAAACTGCCATCCTCCTGTCTCAGCCTCCCAAGCACTGGGATCACAGGTGTGCACCACCACACAAGGCTTGTATTCCATTCTAGAATATAAATTCCTGGTAGGGGACAAACATCAATCAACAATTTGTAGACAGTAAAAGTCAGTTACCCTTCCTGTCTACACTAGATTTAGGAATGCAGGACTCCAAGGAGAGCCCCAAATATGAAGTTGGACATCAGCCTTCCCCCAACACAAACAGGCTGGGGTTTCCCTCGAGATAACACGTGTCTTGTTCACTTACACAAGCACCTCAGAGAAAAGCAGTTCCACTGCTGTACAAAATCCATCTTTCCAATCAAGCTATGTCTGTCTGTCTTCCTCTCTCTCACACTCCCACCTCTGACCTCCCGATCCACGCACAGCAATCTAACAGTGGCAATTGGCTTTGGAAGTCAGAGAAGGCAATATTTACATGCATATGCATACATAATGCATAACCAGTAAGCACAAGCAACCAATTGTATTCCACGGAGATCCGACCAATAAACAAAAGAAAAGTTTCCTTGCTGGGCGCAGCACGCCTAGAATCCCAGTACTTGGGAGGCTGAGACAGGGGGATTGCAGATTTGAGGCCAGCCTCAACAACTCAGTGAGACCCTCCACAACTTAGTGAGACTCAGTTTCAAAATGAAAAATAAAATAGGCTGGGGGTGTAGCTTGGAGGTAGAATGTAGTTGGGTTCAATCCCCAGTACAAAAACAACAACAAAAAACCCAAAACCTAATAAATCCAAAACAAATTCCTTTAGTTTTATATTCTTTGTGTGTGTGTGTGTGTGTGTGTGCGGTACTGGGGATTGGACACAGGGGCCTTCTACCTCCGAGCTACACTCTCAGCCCTATTTTATTTTTATTTTGAAAAAGAGTCTCACTAACTTGCAGAGGGCCTCACTAAGCTGCTGAGGCTGGTCTCAAACCTGTGATCCTCTTGTCTCAGTCTCCCAAGTACTGGGATTACAGGCATGCGCCACCACACCCGGCTTTATATTCTTTTTATGATAAAAATATGGCCTGGAGAATGAAGCAGCCTTTGATTTTTTCACATTATCTGTATTCTTCTCTTACGTATTACTACTGTCTGTATTATTATCTGTATACTTCTCTTACTTATAATAAAACTCACCATCCTTCTGTTTTTCCCAAGTCTCTTACCCATGCACACAGATAACAGCTTTTCTGCAGATTCCTCTTTTTTCACGACTTTGTGTTTTGACATCCCACCAGTTTTCTTGTATCCTTTTTTGGCTTGATTCACCAGAAGCTGAAATTGACTGTGGTGTTTTTTACCTGAAATTCAAAAGATCTCCTCAGTCAGGGGGGACTGTGAGCGAGAGAGGGCCCCACCTGCGAGTGGCCACCTGCGCCTCAGGAGCCTGCCGCTGCTCACGAACGCCGGCCTCAGAGCGCTCCTGGGGGCTTCTCCTTATCTTCTCCCTTCCGCAAATACAAAGGTAGCAACATGATATTCCTAGTTTGCTACTCTAGGTTTCTTTATAGAGCATGAAAGATGTTTTCTTAAATGTACCCCAAAAAAGCCAGGCATGATGGCCCACACCTGTAATACCAGTGCTCGGGAGGCTGAGACAGGAGGATAGCTGGTTCGAGGTCAGCCTCTGCAACATAGCAAAGCCCTCGACAACTTAGCGAGATCCTGTTTCAAAATGGAAAATAAAAAGGGCTGGGGGTGTAGCTCAAGACAAAGAGGCCCATGGTGACTGACAGAAAGGCAGAAGCCTCTAAGAAAGCAGGGTCCATTCCAACTTTCAGTTTTTCCTTCACATTTTTTGCCTATTTCCCAGCAGAACCCTTTTATTTTAACATTTTAAAACCTCCTCCCACCAATCTCTCGTATCTCAAGACACTGTAACACCAATCTTTACTACCACTTTAACATCTCTGAACCTAATTTAATTAACCCTGACCTCAAGGTTACCATTTATTAACATACATTAATCATATGCGCAGTAAGGAGTACCTGGTCATCATTAGAGCATGAGCTTGAGGTCATCTACTTGTGACTCTGAGCCACGGTCCCATCAGCGGAGGTTGCTTACATAGCTACTAACCTTAGGCCATGGTTCACAACAATGTAAATCCTCTAAGCATTTTAGAAAAAAATATTCCTGAACTGTAATTATTCTTTTTTTTGTGTGTGGTACTGGGGATTGAACCCAGGGGCATTCTACCTCCAAGCTACACCCCCAGCCCTATTTTATTTTTTATTTTCAAACAGGGTCTCAGTAAGTTGCTGAGGCAGGCCTCAAACCTGTGATCCTCCTGTCTCAGCCTCCCAAGTACTGGAATTACAAGTGTGCGCCACCATGCCTGGCTGTAATATGACTATTCTTTAGATTCTCCTGGAACATCTTATAACATCTTCTCAGAACCCTCTCCAATGAGTTTTTTTTTAATCTCTAATAAAAACACACATTCGCTTCACATCTATATGTGAGCAATGACTTTGGTTTGGAAAATTATCCCTTAATGTGAACAAAGAGCACTAAATTATGAATATAAAAAGAAGGAGATGGATCCCTATATTTGGAGATGAATAGGTATAACAAAGATATTTAAGAGAGACTGCTCCTAATTCCCACTTTTTTGTGTGTGTGTGTGTGTAGTCCTGGGGATTGAACCTAGGGGCATTCCACCTCTGAGCTACACCCCCAGCCTTTATTTATGTTTTGTTTTTGAAATGGGGGCTCGGTACGTTTCTGAGAGTCTCACTAAGTTTCTGAGGCTGGTCTCCAACCTGTGATCCTTCCTGTCTCAGCCTGCCAAGTACTGGGATTACAGGTATCCGCCACCAAGCCCAGCTTTCCAACATATTTATGTGTATAGCATATGTATGAAAATTCCCAGCCGGGCATGGTGGCGCACGCTTGTAATCCCAGTACTTTGGGAGGTGGAGACCGGAGGATCCGGGTTCGTGGCCAGCCTCAGCTCTCTCTCTCTCTCTACCTAGTGAGGCCCTCCGCAACTTCGTGAGACCCAGTTTCAAAATAAAGTATGGAAAAATAGGGCTGGGGGTGTAGCGCGGAGGTAGAACGCCCCTGGGTTCAATCCCCGGTACCGCAAAAAAAAAAAAATCCCAGTGAAACTAATGGGTGGGGTTGGGAAAAGTCTGATAAATTTTAAGTAAAAGACTAATTAAATTTTCAGCAAAAGAAAGGATAAGCCGACCATAAAGATTACTGGAAAAAGTCAGCTCTTCAGAAACAGGTGAGATTCTACATAGAATGACACTAACCAGGTGACTTCTATTCAACTTCATACACTTGAGGATAATTATCTTATACTTCTTCAACTCCCCAGAATAAATGGGCGAACACTACAATCAACATCATGTAGCTTAGCCCGGTGTGGTGGTGCACTTGTAATCCCTTGGGAGGCGGAGACCGGAGGATTGCAGGTTCGAGGCCAGCCTCAGCTACTAGGTGAGGCCATCCCCAACTTAGTGAGACCCTGTTTCAAAATAAAGAATAAAATATAGGGCTGGGGGTATAGCTCAGAGGTAAAATGCCCCTGGGTTCAATCCCCAGTACCGTAAAAAAAAAATCAGATAAATAAATAAATAAATAAATAAATAAATAAATAAATAAAATAGGGCTGGATGTATGTATAGCTCAGAGGCAGAATGGCCCTGGGTTCAATCCCCAGTACTATAAAAAAGAAGAAAAAAAAACATCATGCAGCTTTTATGAGGCAAGGGTAACACAGTACCGTAAGATCAGTGCAATTTACTTAGATCAGGTCTAGGCCATTTTCCCAGATTTCCCATTTCTTCTGGGGCACTAGGAAATAAAGGATTATGGGATTAAGATTTATTCAAGAAACTTGCTAAACTAATTGCATTAACAGTTAAGGAGGCTTAACGATGTTATCTTCTGAAGTAATCAAATCTCAGATTTAAAAGAGATTTTCATTTTCTGGTTGAAATCTAATTCCCCCACAGCTAGGCTGGAAACCGGAGCTAAATGGCCCCCACTGCCCTGGCCGTGGTCCAGGAGGCCCAACAAGGCGGCTTAGAAAGTGAACGATGCCAAGAGACTATGACTAACAACATCGTTTCCACTCATAGCCCGTCACCTCATTTTTGGAGATGTGCCATTGGGCAAGGAACACTCTAGAGTTTAAAACCTCAGCTCTGCTGGTTATACGTCCTGAATTTACCTCTTCGAAATTTTAAGTGAGCCAGGCTTGGTGGTACACGCCTGTAATCTCAGTACTTGGGAGGCTGAGACAGGAGGGTCGCAGGTTCGAGGACAGCCTCAGCAATTTAGCAAAACCCTCAGCAACTTGGCTAGACCCTGTTTCAAAGAACAAAAAAAATATAAAGGGCTGGGGGTGGAGCTCAAAGGTAGAATGCCTCTAGTACTCAAAAATAGTTCAGTTAGTTGGAGCCCGTGGCTCAACCAACTAAAAATTCATCGAATTCTTCAAAACAAATATTTTGAAACAGACTCCCTCTGAAGTTCAGGGCACTTTCCTGATAACCAGTTCTCTGCATCCTGTCCTTTGTTCAAGTTGAAAGACTGAAGGGCTGCCCCTCCTGGCCTGACACCCCCCGAAGCTGAGCCCCACAGGTTCTCAGGGTCTGCATCTGCACGTAGATATTTCTTTCGGCCACTGTGCCACCTCTTCTGTTGCCCTTGAGTTTTCAGAAGATGGTGATTTCAAACAAGAAAGCTTGCCCTATCTTCCCTTCCTTCAAAGCTGGCTTTGAAGAAAACCGACTTTCCTGCCCATCCGCCTCCCAGTATTGGGGAAACAGAGCTGTAGAGCTCGCCTCTGCCCCAGCAGTGACTCAGCAGCAAGGCCGCCCTTCCTCCTCGTATTTCAGACCTAACACTGCCCTTTGGGGCCCCTCTTAGTTGGCTTCATACTACTCTGAAAAACATGGAGCAATTCATTGTTTTGTTTTGTTTTGTGGTGCTGGGGATTGAACCCAGAGGCACTCTACCTCTGACCTACAATCCCAGCCCTATTTTATTTTTTCTTTTGATACAGGGTCTCACTGAGTTGCTGAGGCTGGCCTCATACCTGAGATCCTCCCGTCTCAGCCTCCAAGTACTGGGGATCACAGGCGTGCACAACCACACCTGGCTGGGTTCAATATTTTTTATATCTCTTGGTTTTCATTTCTTCTTTGACCCCTGGGTCATTTGGAAATGTGTTATTTAATTTCCAAATATTTGGCAGTCTGCCATGGGCTTTGTTACTGATTGCTAACTTCATCTGTGGTCAAAGAACATACTTTGTGTGCTGAAAACACTCAAGGTGAACCTGCTGGAGACCCCGAGGGCTCCTTCTCTGAGCTGCTCCCTCCTCTCTAATACTCTGGATTCTCTGGTCTCGGAGCTCTTCCTCCTGGACCTGGAGCCTGGGCTCTGCCTGGAATCGCCCGCCTGGCCCACCGCCTGAGCTCTGTTGTCAGGCTCCTGGCATTCCCCATCTCTCAGGGACTCCTGTCCTGGGTTGTGCAATAGCCAATGTCTTGGTAACCTGCTTCTTAATCTTGTCCATTTATTTGGTCATTTCAGGCCAGAGGGTAAATCAAGTCCCCGCTATGCCATCTTGGCCAGAAGCAGATGTCCTCCAAATTTTAATTGGTAATGTGATATATATCAAGAGATATGACCCATAGAAAAAAAAGCTCTGGAGTCCTTGGTAGTTTTTTTTCCAGTGTAAAGAGGCTTGGAGGACTGAGAAAGTTGCTCTCGCTGGCAAGCCCAAACCAGAGGCACTCTACCTCTGAGCTACACCCCACCCTATTTAATTTTTTATTTTGAAACAGGGTCTCACTAAGTTGCTGAGGGTCTCACTAAGTTCCTAAGGCTGGCTGCAAACCTGTGATCCTGTCTCAGCCTCCCAAGTACTGGGATTACAGGCGTGCGCACCATGCCCACCTAGGTTTGCAACTTCACTACTTATAACCACAACAGGTTTCTACTTAAAATTTTTAGGTTAGGTAAACTCATACCAAATTCCTTTCTTCAATTGGATATCCAGTAGAAACCAGAACTCCACAGGCAAAACAAATGCTGGTTCCCTTTCCCACTCGGAATCCACCCCTGGTTTCTACCTCGGTAAGTGGCACTATCATTTTTCCTTTGTGGCTTAAACCAAGTATGTAAGGATCATTTTTTATTGCTCTTTCAGTCCTCCCCTATAGCAAACTCATTAGCAAGCACAGTTTCTTTTCCTCTGAGAATCCACGTGACGTTGGCCATCTTACTTCTACATTACTGCCACGCAGTAGGAGGCCTTTCCTCACCTACCACATCCCCTTCTCCAAGAGGCCTTTCTAAAATAGCAGCTCCTCCCGCTCTTCCTGCGTGTCATTTCCTCACAGCCTGTATCCCTGTCTGACTACTATACATTTTACTAACTTGTTTATGATCTGTCACCATTAGAATGGAAGCTCCGTGTGCGCAGAGATAGCCTGCTTATTTGACATGTTCTAATATGCATTAATTGGTGATCAAAAATGCTTCCTGAGCCAAGCGTGGTGGCACATGCCTGTAATCCCAGTACCTGGGAGGCTGAGACAGGAGGATGGCAGGTTGGAGGCCATGCGAGCAACTTATCAAGGCCCTCAACAACTTAGAACATCCATGTTTGAAAATAAAAGGGGCTGGGGGTGTGGCTCAGAGGTAGAATGCCCCTGGGTTTAATCCCCCAGTATTATTATTTAAAAAAAAGCCATGAATCCCCAAAATGTGTGTCACTCTAGAGATAGCCTGCATTCTCCCTTGAATGTGTATTTCTTACTTCCCTAGATAAATCTCTGTCTCTGACTGGCTCCTGCTGAAATTCTTTTCTGTCACATAAGCAAGGACCCTGCTGTGCTGAGTGGTGTCCCCTCCCCCCACACTGGAAGCTGCTCGGGCCCTTGGCAGAGTGGACCCTGCTCCAGTAACTCTCCCAGGCTACAGTCCAGTAGAGCACACGACTGTCCTGAATAAGGCAGGTCACTGTAAAACAGTGATAAGCACAATGTCACCAGGAAACAGGAATTTGTCAGCTCCATTGTACTCTTGCAGGACCACTGACAAAAGCGCAGCCTGTGATGGCCAAGGATGCTGCACAGCCCATGGCTGTCCATACGCAGAGGGATCGCTTACCTTGTTGGGGAGGCCACAGAGAGCTTCCCATGAAAAGTACAATTAAGAGGAAGAGCTGGGAGTAGAGACAGGCCCAGGGACAATTAAGGGAAGGAGACAATTCCAGGCAGAGAGAGAAGAGGATAACAAGGCCCTGCAGCAGCAAAGAACTTGATGACAGAGGTAAAAGGTAACAGAGTGGTGAGAATTAGAAGGAGGAAGGGAAAAGGAGACATGAGGCTAGAGCAGTGCGAAGCTCCAAGGAAGAGATTTTGTTTTTTGTGGTACTGGGGATTGAACCCAGGGGCACTCTACCTCCAAGCTACACCCCCCGCCCTATTTACTTTTTTTATTTTGAAACAGGGTCTCACTAAGTTGCAGAGGGCTCCCGACTCAGCCTCCCAAGTACTAGGATTACAGGTGTGCAGCACGACACTCGGCTGGGAATAACAGATTTTACCAGCTCTAACTGCAGAGAAATGGAAAGCCACTGAAAAACTTTTAACAATAACAGGAGCACAGCACGACAGACACGTCATGATCCCAAACTGAGCAACTGTAGAAGACAGTTTGACTTGAACATCAATTGTAGCCATTCACCAGTGGATTGTGAAGGGGCAAGAGAAGAGGGATGACTAGTTAGAAAGTAAATGTGACTCGGACAATGGCAGAGAGAAGAATAAGAAATTCGTGGAATCAAGAGCTATTTAGAAAATAGAGACTCAAGCTATGCGTGGTGGCACACGCTTGTAATCCCAGTACTTGGGAGGCCGAGACAGAAGGATCACAGGTTCGCCGCCAGCCTCAGCAAATTAGCGAGACTCTCAGCAACTCAGCCAACCCTGTTTCAAAATAAAGAATAAAACAGGGCTGGGGGTGTAGCTCAGAGGTTGAATGCCCCTGGGTTCAATCCCCAGTACCACAAAAAAAAAAAAAAAGAAAGAAAATAGAGACTCAGAGCTGGGTGTGGTGGAGCTCACCTGTATTGTCAGTACTTGGGCGGCTGAGACAGGAGGATTGCAGGTGTCTGGCCAGCCTCATCAACTTAGTGAGGCCCTGTTTCAAAATAAAAAATAAAATCGGGCTGGGGATGGAGCTCAGAGGTAGGATGTTCCTGGGTTCTATCCCCAGTACCAAAAATAAAAAAAAAAAAGAAAGAAAATAGAGACTCAGAGAACATGGTGATGAATTAAACATGGAACTTGAGAAAGAAAATAAAAGGTCAACACATGAAAGATAAAGAATCTGAATGGCAGCCAGGCGTGGTGGCGCACACCTGTAATCCCAGTGCTTGGGCTGAGACAGGAGGATCGCAGGTTCAAGGCCAGCCTCAGCAACTTAGCGAGGCCCTCAGCAACTTAGCGAGACCCTGTTTCAAAATAAAAAATAGGGCTGAGGGTGTAGCTTGGAGGTAGAATGGCCCTGGGTTTAAGCCTCCAGTACCCTCCAAAATTTGCAAGGTGCTTAGTGATAAGTTCAAAGCAGAGTGTCACAAATCAAAAAGCAGGTATATAGAGTTCCAAAACAGACACTGTCTATGTAAACACTACTCTTTGATGAACTATGAACAAAAGTTTGAACATTAATATAAAACACTTTTTAATTACTTAAAATGAAATATAGCAACCCAAGTGTTCTTTGCAAATAAAGAAAATGTTGCACAACTTACGATATTTACTATGAATTTCATCTATTTCCTTTTCTGTTTGGTCCTTCGTAAAAACCATTGCCTAAAATAATCAGAAAAAAAAACCCTTAAAATTTCCCCAAGAATGACAAAAATGAAAATACTAAAAGCTTCAAAATCTCAAATGTGGGTATTTAAAACAGAAGAAAATAATCTCTAATTTCTGCTTCACATAGATCTTAAAGGAATAATTCCTATGTGCTTCCTTTGATTATCACAAATAGTATATTTTACTCATTAGTTCTTTCTCATTAGTAGAAAATACAACATGATTCCACTGTAATATATAAAGTATTAACAAAATGACCCATTAAATATCCTATTTTCAATATCTGGTCTGCTACAGTCATTAATGCAACAGGTAAGACTTGAAACTAAAAGCCAATTATTAATAAGGCACATCTTCTCATGTGTCTTCTCTCCTTTCTGATCTAAATTACTCAGGACATATTAGAAAAGTCATATATAAAGAAAATGTAGCCGGGCATGGTGGCGCACACTTGTAATCCCAGTACTTTGGGAGGTGAAGACCGGAGGATCTGGGTTCGCGGCCAGCCTCAGCTCTCTCTCTCTCTCTCTCTCTACCTAGTGAGGCCCTCCGCAACTTCGTGAGACCCAGTTTCAAAATAAAGTATAAAAAAAAAAAAATAGCCAGGGATGAGACGCGGAGGTAGAACGCCCCTGGGTTCAATCCCTGGTACCGCAAAAAAAAAAAAAAAAAGAAAATGTAAAGCCAGGCGTGGTGGCGCACGCTTGTAATCCCAGTACTTGGGAGGCTGAGACCTGAGGATCTGGGTTCGCTGCCAGCCTTAGTGAGGCCCTCCGCAACTTAGTGAGACCCTGTTTCAAAATACAGAATAAACAAAATAAACAATAGGGCTGGGGGTGGAGCTCAGGGGTAGAACGCGCCTGGGTTCAATCCCCGGTACTTCAAAAAAAAAAAAAAAAAGAAAAGAAAATGTAGCTGGGCGTGGTGGCGCATGCTTATAATCCCAGTACTTGGGAGGCTGAGACAGGAGGATCACAGGTTCGCGGCCAACCTCAGCAACTTAGTGAGGCCCTCTGCAACTTAGTGAGACCCTGTTTCGAAATAAAAAATAGGACTGAGAAGCCAGGCGTGGCGGTGCACGCTTGTCATCCCAGTACTTGGGAGGCTGAGATTGGAGGATCATGGGTTCTCAGCCAGCTTCAGCTACTTAGTAAGGCCCTCCGCAACTTAGTGAGACCCTGTTTCAAAATAAAGAATAAAAAATAGGGCTGGGGTGTAGGCCGGAGGTAGAATGCCCCTGGGTTCAATCCCTAGTACCACAAAAAAAAAGAAAAGAAAATGCAGTAAAACAAGTCTTAGTGTTAAACTTCTAATTCTACTTCCTCTTTTTGTGTGTGCAAGGGTGTGGTACTGGGAATTAAACCCAGGGGCATTCTTCCTCAGAGAGTATCCCAGCCCTTTATTTTTTTGTTTGGAAACAGGGTCTCGCTAAGTTGCCAAGGCTGTCCTCAAACCTGCAATCCTCCTGCCTCAGCCTCCCAAATACTGGGATGACAGGCTTGCGCCACCATGTCCAGTTTATTCTACTTCTTTAAATCTAAGACTTAAAAGACCACAAATCTTCTTACATAATTCACTACAGTCCCCATCTTACATTTAGCACAAAGTAAGAATAAAGCCAATGGAGAACCCATTTTCCCTATCTGGTTATAAACACACTCCTCTAAAGTCATAGCTTTCCTTACAAACATTACTGAGGGGACAGAGACATGAGTCTACTTGGGAGAGCCCGATACACTTCCTCCAGCGCCACAGGACTCAGTGACTACTTCATTCTTTAGCATCCTCCCCTCAAATGTCAGGCCATCAAGCTGGAACGGGGCAAGAGTGAAGAGTTGAAGGCCTCTGATTCCCCCAACAGCTCAGGAGAATACTTCATTCTGATAAACTCTTACAATTACTTAATACCTCCAAAAGGGGCTAAAAGAGGACCTTAAAGGTCGTGTGGTTCAGTCATTCAGCTTTACCGATGAAGACCCCAAGGGCAGAGAAAGAACCACTATCCAAGCTTCCTGATGCAAAAGCACAGACTTTTCCTACCAGTCAGGACTCTAGCTCATGAACAAATTCGACTTTGGACTGCATTTTGTGCTACAAGTCTGCTAAAAACAACTGAATGTTGTCCTAAAAATGAGCTTCACGTAAATCTTAATATATTACATGTATTCTAGTACATTTCCTCCTGAAGGGATTTAATCCTGGCTGGCTTAAATTCTGGTAGGGTATTAAACTTCTCTTCCCTCCCTTTCTACCCAGACTGAAGGAGACCCTCAACATACACTCTCGCTGAGTTTACTTGCTTCGAAACGCATCCTGGTCTTCTCCATGTTTTCGATTTCTTGAACTATTTCAGCAGCTGTTAAAATAAGAACATATAGTCATTGTTGATTACATAGTTTTGATCACTGGACTACAGTTACCCAAGTCATCAACACTAGAGAAAGATGGGTGATGGGTGGATGTGAACTCCCTGTCCTATTTTTGCAATTTTTCTCTAAGTCTGATATCATTTCAAAATAGGTTTGTTGTTGTTGTTGTGGCTTTGGTACTGAGGACCGCACCCAGGGGTGTTCCACCTCAGGACGATAGCACAAACGATTAGGAACTGGGAGTGTACTGTGAGAAATGCCATACATCCCAGGGAAAGCTGTGATAGACTGAAACTAAAGATGTATATTACATGCACTGTATGTATTCTTTATGACAGACTTTCAGCTTTCCTACAAGTTTAAAATTATCTTGAAATAAAAGGTGATTTAAGCCAGGTGTGGTGGCACATGCCTATAATCCCAGCTACTTTGGAGGCTAAGGCAGGAGGATCACAAGTTCGAGGCCAGCTTGGGAAAATTAGTGAGACCCTGCTTCAAAATAAAATAAATAGGGCTGGAGATGCCAGGCATAACGGCACATGCCTGTAATCCCAGTACTTGGGAGGCTGAGACAGGAGGATCACAGGTTCATGGCCAGCCTTAGCAACTTAGTGAGACCCTGTTTAAAAAAGAAAAAGAAAAAGGGCTGCGGATGCAGCTCAATGGTAGAGCATCCCTGGGTTCAATCCCCAGTATCAACAAAAAGAAAGAAAGAGAGAGAGAGAGGGAAGGAAGGAGGAAAGAGGGAGGAAGGAGGAAAGAGGGAAGAAGGAAAGAAGGAAGGAAGGAAGGAAGGAAGAAAACAAAACTAAGACATTTCCAGACTTTTCAGACAAATAGAAGCTAAGAGAATCTATCTCAACAACACATATGTACTACAAGAAATACTGAATAAAGTTTTTCAGGAGAAATAAAATGACACCAAATGGAAACCTTGATCTACACAAAGAAATGCAAAATATTGAAAATGGTAAATGTGTAGGTAAACACAGACTTCCTTTTATACCTTTTTCCCCTTTCTTTTTTCTTTTTTTTTAAACTTCCACCATAATAAGCTTAAAAAAGAAGAGCAGCCGGGCGTGGTGGCGCACGCTTGTAATCCCAGTACTTTGAGAGGTGGAGACCGGAGGATCCGGGTTCGTGGCCAGCCTCAGTTCTTTCTCTCTCTCTCTCTCTCTCTCTCTCTCCCTCTCTCTCTCTCTCTCTCTCTCTCTCTCTCTCTCTCTCCTTAGTGAGGCCCTCTGCAACTTCGTGAGACCCAGTTTCAAAATAAAGTATAAAAAATAGGGCCAGGGGCGTAGCGCGGAGGTAGAACGCCCCTGCATTCAATCCCCGGTACCGAAAAAAAAGAAGAGCAAATTAAACCTAAAGTAGGAAGAAGGAAATAATAAAAGATGAAATCAACAAGCTAACAAAACAGACAAAAAAAATTGAAAAAATCAATGCAACTGAAGGCAGGTTCTCTGGAAAGATTAATAAAATTGATAATTTGTAGGTAGAACAATCAAGGAAAAAGAGATAAGGCACATCTCTGATATCAAAAATGAAAGACAGCCGGGCGTGGTGGTGCACGCTTGTAATCCCAGTACTTTGGGAGGCGGAGACCGGAGGATCCGGGTTCGGGGCCAGCCTCAGCTCTCTCTCTCTCTGCCTAGTGAGGCCCTCCGCAACTTCGTGAGACCCGGTTTCAAAATAAAAATAAAGTATAAAAAATAGGGCCGGGGGCGTAGCGCAGAGGTAGAACGCCTCTGCGTTCAATCCCCGGTACCGCAAAAAAAAAAAAAAGAAAGACAGGCCATACATAGTGGTGCACACCTGTAATCCCAGTACTTGAGAGGCTGAGAGAGGAGGATCACAGATTCCAGGTCAGCCTCAGCAACTTAGCGAAACCCTGTCTCAAAATAAAAAATAAGGCGGGCGTAGGTGGCACACACTTGTAATCCCAGTACTTGGGAGGCTGAGACAGGAGGATCGCAGGTTCACAGCCAGCCTAGGCTACTTAGTGAGGCCCTCCACAACTTAGTGAGGCCCTGTTTCAAAATAAAGAATAAAAAATAGGGCTGGGGGTGTAGCTCGGAGGTAGAATGCCCCTGGCTTCAATCCCTAGTACTACAAAAATAAATAAATAAATTAATTAATTAATTAAAATAAAAAGGGCTGGGGGGTATAGCTTGGGGGTAGAATATACCTGGGTTCAATCCCAGAAAACAAGCAAGCAATCAAGCAGGTAGGCAGACAAAAACATAGGCAAAATGAATGTATGGTGCTAGGGTGAGGGCAGTGGTGAAATGCAGAACGAAGGGCAGGTGCCTGGGAGGAGCCGGGGGACGAGCCAACGCTGGCCGCCATCTCAATGGTAGCTGCAAAGGCACTGCGCTCCGGAAAATTTACTTTGTGATAATTCCCAAGATGATAAACTTAAAATTTGAGCATTTTTCTGTTTGCATGTTAGTCTTCCTTTTTTTTAAAAAAACGAAGTAATTCTATATATGCTGATAATAGAATGAACTCCAAAATACCTGTGTAGTAAAATGAAAAGGACAAACTATTAAATGGTATATATAGAACACTCACACTTTTGTAAGACAATAATGACCGAGGATTTATGTTTGTGTATAATCATCATAATGGTAATATTTAATGAAAGCTAACTAAAAAGCTGTACTAGGCACTTTACATGCGGTTTATAATTTATTTCTCTGAAAACATTATAAAGTAGGTGGTATAACCCTGGCATTTTTTTTTCTTTTTCGTTTTGGTAGTACTGGGGCATTCTAGCTCTGAGCTACACCCCAGCCCTTTTTTTATTTTTTATTTTGAAGCAGGGTCTCACTAGGTTGCTGAAGGTCTCGCTAAATTGCTGAGAATGGCCTTAAACCTGAGACCCTCCTGTCTGAGCCTCCTGAGTACTGGGATTACAGGTGTGCTACCACACTCGGCCTATAACCCAGTTTTACGGATGAGACAATTGAGGTACAGAGATGTCAAGTAACTTGCCCACAGTCACACAGCCATAAGGCTGAAAACCTGGGGCTGTAGTCCAGACCCTCTAGATCCACTCTTCACATTTTCTCTGGAAAATACTTAAGAAACTGGCAACAATATTGCCTCTAAGAATGGGGACTTCGGGACTGGGAGACGGAGGGCAACAAGAAAGCTGGCTTATCATAGTATTCTCTAGATACCATCTGGAGGAATACATTTACATATCTTATCTATTGCCCAAAATGTATTTATTAAAAATTTTTTCTGTGCTTTTTAATCTCTGAGCTACAAAGAATTGCTTTATGCAGAGGATAAGCAAAACTCACTTTTATTTCTTTACCTGATTTAGGATGCAAAGCATCACACTGGGCATTGTACATATGTACAAACTCCTGGTGCCTTTTAATAAGTTGCTGCTTACTTCCTTGAACAGATAATCCGTGCTGCTTTAGCTTTTTCTTTAAATCACGATCAGAGAGCAAGTTATACACAGTTTTGGGCAGCAGCTTCCTTTTGTTAATAGAACTGAAAAGGAGAAAGAAAAAAAGATCTTTGAGGATTACTGTGAATTATCAAATGCTTCCATGTAGCCGGGCATGGTGGCGCACGCTTGTAATCCCAGTACTTTGGGAGGCGGAGACTGGAGGATCGTTCGCGGCCAGCCTCAGCGCCCGCGCACGCACGCACACGCTCTCTCTCTCTCTCTCTCTCTCTCTCTCTCTCTCTACCTAGTGAGGCCCTCCGCAACTTCGTGAGACCCGGTTTCAAAATAAAGCATAAAAAAATAGGGCCGGGGGTGTAGCGTGGAGGTAGAACGCCCCTGGGTTCAATCCCCGGTACCGCAAAAAAAAAAAATATGCTTCCATGTAAAACTGTAATTCATCTTCTGAATAAACACCCAGGGGACTGGAAGAGTAGCAGAGCCATTAAGACAGTAAGGAGAAGCCAGGCGTGATGGCACACAGCTGTAATCCCAGTACTTGGGAGGCTGAGATGGAGGATCACAGGTTCGAGCCCAGCCTCAGCAACATAGCGAGACTCTCAGTGAGACCCTGTTTCAAAACAAAAAATAAAATGGGGTGGGAGTGTAGTTTGGAGGTAGAATGCCCTTGGGTTCAATCCCCAGTACCACCAAAAAAAGAACAGACAAAACAGCTGGGTATGGTGGCACACACCTGTGATCCCAGTATTTGGGAAGCTGAGATAGCTGAATCTTTAGGTTCTAGGCCAGCCTCATCAACATAGTGAGATCCTCAGCAAGTTAGCAAGACCCTATTTCAAAATAAAACATAAAAATAAAAAGGGGTGGTGGTGTAGCTCAGAGATAGATGGCCCCTGAGTTCAGTCCCCAGTACAAAAATAAATAAATATAAATTAAACAAAATAACGAAACTCATCTCCATTAACCAACAGTGTTCTCTCCTGACTACACCATTTCTTCTATGCTCCATGAAAGTCTAAAAGCCATAAAAAGTCTTGCAAACTCTCAACCAAGTATATTTTTCTGAAAATTGTTCTTATAATGACAGTCAGTTGGACTCCACAACTGATAAAATTATGGCAAAATAAAATCACGGCAGGTGGCAACAGCCGAATTGTTTTGCAAGCAGTTACAACAAGGGTACATGGAAGAACACTTCATTAACTCCTATCTAAAATATTTATTTTATCAAGGATAGATGATTAAACGTATAACTATAAAATCCTAATAAAGAATTGTGCTGTTCGTTGGCATTTATAATGAAAAGTATCCCCAGAGATCTACAATTTCTATCTAGAATTTTAAAATATGAAACCTGATATTTCCCCAAACAAAAAAATGACATTGATCTTACTTCCACAACATAGTAAAACTAATAATGCATTTAAAGGGTCTGAGAATCTGAGGACTAAGGGAAGAATGTATTCTTTGTTGCTGAGGCTGGCTTCAAATCTGCAATCCTCCTGTCTCAGCTTCCTAAGTCCTGAGATTACAGGTGTGGGCCACCATGTCCGGCTGACGAGTGTATTCTTTGAATCAACCATGAGATGACTTTAGATAGAATGGGTTAAGGGTTGTCATCCATATCTAGGAGATGATCTATCTATGTTGGGAAGGAGGCAGAAAAACAGGCAGAGACCCCTCTATGTGACCAGACCCCAGGACAGGCTATAACTAGACAGAGACAGGGAGATGCAGCTGAGTGCTTCCCTACCCTAAGTGTCTGGCCAGTTTTGCAAGATGTGTTATAAGGACAAAATGGTTTGGGAGTCAAAGAAATTTAGGAATTATTAGATTAAGCCAAATCCAGCAACTATCTACTGGGTAGGCCTTTTCAGCACCTTTAATACACTAAGAGCGTGATACCATGCGATGCTTCCAAACTGTGCTATGGACCAAGTGGCCGGATGCCAGCATTCTATGAGCAGGGTACAGAAGCACTATTGGAACTCAAACTTAATCACACATGGATAGGCCCATCTTGGATAAATTGACAGAGATACATGTGAAGAAATATGATAAATGCATCTAGAAAAAGAGGGGCCAAGTAAGATTATAAGTACCAATTCCTTACTTTTTTGTTTCTTTTTTTTTTGGTGGTACCAGGGTTTGAACCCAGGTACCAAGCTACACTCCCAGCTCTGTATTTTTATTCTGTATTTTGAAACAGGGTCTCAATAAATTGCAGAGGGCCTCACTAAGTAGCTGTGGCTGGCCGTGAACCTGGATCCTCCTGTCTCAGCCTCCCAAGTACTGGGATTACAAGCATGCGCCACCACGCCCAGCTCCTGTTTTTTTGTTTCATTTTGTTTTGTTTTGGTACTGGGGATTGAACCCAGGGGCATTCTACTTCCAAGCTACACCCCCAGCCCTTTTTATTTTGAAACAGGGTCTAGTTGCTAAGGCTGGCCTCAAATATGCAATTCTGTCTTGGCCTCCCAAGTATTGGGATTATAAGTGTGTGCCACCACGCCCAGCTTAATCCTTATTTTTTTTTTTTTTGCGGTACCGGGGATTGAACGCAGGGGCGTTCTACCTCCGCACTACGCCCCCGGCCCTATTTTTATACTTTATTTTGAAACCGGTCTCACGGAGTTGCGGAGGGCCTCACTAAGGAGAGAGAAAGAGAGAGAGAGACAGGGAGAGAGAGAGAGAGAGAGAGAGCGAGCTGAGGCTGGCCCCGAACCCGTATCCTCTGGTCTCCGCCTCCCAAAGTACTGGGATTACAAGCGTGCGCCACCACGCCCGGCTTAATCCCTATTTTTGAAACCCAGATCTTCCCTTGATCTTGCTATTCATTCTTTCCCTGAACTACCAGCCCCTGGCTCTTGCTCATCACCAGACTCAACTAACTTGCAGCTTCTGCTGCTTTACTATCTCCAGCAGCCGCTGGTGACTCAATATCCTGCAATTTAGCTAAAATTTAATTCCTGAATAACTGACACATGTAACACAGTGGAGTAGTTCACTGCTGTCTTTATGTGTGTATATAAATGCCTAGTGAAAAATAAATTTTTGAGAAAGTTTGATTTAAATTTTAAAACTTTTGAGAATCCTAAGAACCAAAAAAATGGATTTTATATGTTCTATATTTAGAGTCTAGGCTTGCTTTCTTTCACCATGTAATTTTATGGGAGTTCTAAAATTTTAAGAAAAAAAGAAGTTTAAAAAGAATTGAATTCAGTCAGGCATGGTGGCGCATGCCTGTAACCCCAGTACTTGGGAGATTGAAACAGGAGGATCACAGGTTTTCAGCCAGCCTCAGCAACTTAGGGAGGCCCTCTGCAACTTAGTGAAACCTGGATTCAAAATAAACTAAAATATAAAATAGGACTGGAGGTATAGATTAGAGGTAGAATACCCCTGGGCAATCCCCAGTACCCAAAAAAAAAAACAAATCGAAGTCACTAATTTCTCAAGTCAAAATTCTGTAGCTATAAAGCCAGGCATGGTGGTACACACCTGTAATCCTAGTACTTGGGAGGCTGAGACAGAAGGATTGCAGGCTCCAGGCCGGCCTCAGCAATTTAGCAAGCCCTGTTTTTTAAATAAAAAGTAAGCCAGAAATGGTAGTGCATGTCTGTCAGAATCTCAATACTTGGGAGGCTGAGACAAGAAGATCACAGGTTCAAGGCCGGCCTCAGCAACCTAGCAAGACCCTGATTCAAAACAAAAAATAAAAAAAGTCTGGGGGTGTGCCATGGAGGTAGAATGCTCCTGGGTTCAATCTCCAGTACCAAAAACAATGACATTCTGTAGCTATGCATTCAGTATACTTAGTAACTCTGCATTCCACATGGTTGACAATATGTGGCAAAGCCAGAGTTGAGAAAGAACAAGAGGACTGGGATGGGAGATGTGACCAATAGAACTGAAGGGAGAGCAAGTGTGAGAGGGAATACGACCACTGGTCACTGGGACAACATGAAGAAAGATTTTTTCAAGTTGATAAAGCACGAGACGCACTAGCTCAGGTTGCACCATAGTTACGTTCAGCTGTCTTACCTTCTGAGGCTTTCCTTCTTCTCTTCCCGTGATAAACAGCAGTCTAAGTGCTTATTAATGTGATTTTCTGGAATGCTAACCCCGCACACAGGACAATCCACTGTAGTTTTTAAAAAGAGAGACTTTAACATTTGTAGAAAGGGCAAAAAATAATACAAACTGGTGTCTTTCAGCAACTAAGATTGAAAAAACAAAATTCCAACTTAATGTGCACTTAGAAAAGCAGAAGAGAGCTGGGCGTGGTGGTGCACGCCTATAACCCCAGCACTTGGGAGGCTGAGACAGGAAGATCACAGGATCGAGGCCAGCCTCAGCAACTTAGTGAGACTCTCAGCAACCTAGCAAGGCCCTGTTTCAAAACAAAAAATAAAAAGGGCTGGGGGTGTAATTCGGAGGTAGAATGCCCCTGGGTTCAATCCCCAGTAACACACAGACACACACAGACAGCAGAAAAGATAAAGAATGACCCATGAGGGCAATAGCAGGGGACAGACTAGGTAACAGCTACATTGTGGGAAGTCACAGGATCGGAACCCTAGGCCTAGAGACTATAGATAGTTCTGGAAATTAGTTTATTAGAAAATGCTTTGGTTAAATCTTTTCTATGAAGGTATGACCACACTAAACAACAAATCTTGAGTTTTCCCAGGCCTTAGGAGGATCCCTGGTATCACAGAAGTGATCATATCAACCTGAGGAAGACAAACCTGGCCGGGGGCAGGTGAGTGGGTAGATACAGCTAGATTAAAGCATTTATTGGATAGGACCAGTACCATCAATTTTCTGAAAGTTTACAAACTCGGTAATTTAAGTCTCACGTGCAATTCCACACATAATGTTATAATTAGGAAATGCGGCCATTCTCAAGCTGTGCCATGGAGTTGCAGGAACCTGTGGGGGCCTCTTGGGGCCTAGAGACCACCACGGATAACAGGCAACAGGCAGCAGCTAAGGCGGGGCGGCCCTCCACCTCTACTCCAAACAGAGAACAGCCAATTTTATCTGTTTTGTATGTTCTGGCTCATTTTAAGATTTCATGGGGGGGTAGATTCTGTTAGGCAAAAAAGTTAATAATGAAGCTAAAAATACAATTGATGAAAAGACTTGACCAAGGAAAAGATGTACTAGGAAATGTGAAATTTACATTCCCTTAAGAAATCTAAAGCCGGACGTGGTGGCACATGCCTGTAATCCCAGTACTTGGGAGGCTGAGACAGGAGGATCACAGGTCCACAGCCAGCCTCAGCTACTTAGTGAGGCCCTCCGCAACTTGGTGAGGCCCTGTTTCAAAATAAAGAATAAAAAATAGGGCTGGGGGTATAGCTCAGAGGTAGAATGCCCCTGGGTTCAATCCACAGTACCACAAAAACCAAACAAACAAATAAATAAATTAAAAGGGGTTGGGGGTGTAGCTCAGAGATAGAATACCCCTGGGTTCAATACCCAGTATCACAAAATAATAATAATGATAATAATAATAATAATATAAAAACAAAAATAAAAAAGATGTCTAAGGTAGAATTTCTGCCTGAAAGGTACTCTGAATTTCACTGGCAAGAAGAGATATAAAATCTGGGTATGGCAGCGCATGCTTGTAATCTCAGTACTTGGGAGGCTGAGACAGGAGGATAGCAAGTTCAAGGCCAGCTTCAGCAATGTAGCAAGACTCTCAGCAACCTAGTGAGACCCTGTTTCAAAACAAAAAATAAAAAAGGGCTGGGAGTGTAGCTTGGAGGAATGCCCCTGGGTTCAATTCCTAAAACCACACACACACAAAAAAAACCCCCAGGATACTGTCTATTCATTCCTGTCACGTAGATTAAAGTTCCCATTGATGAATGCACATATGGAAATCACTTCCCACCTTTAGCAACCTGCTTCAACATGGATGTAGAGGGCGTCTCAGGACAATCAGCCTCTGAGGAGCCGGGTGCCGTCTTTGGCACGAAGCCTGTCTCTCTGGTCTCTGTAGAAGCGTTTGCCTCTTTCTGTGGGCTGAATTTGCTGTCGTTTTCATGCATTAACAGCTCTGATGTAGAGCCACTGGTTTCTCTGATCAAGAAATTGTCCATTAACTGGCTCCTCTGATTTAAGGCTCCCGGAGTGTGTACTTTGACAGCTAGTTTCTTAGAAGAGGACGAAGCAGGAGATATGGGTGGTGACTCTAAAGAAAACTGCAACAGATGATTCCTTGAAATACAAAAAACACAACAGATAATTAAGATATTAAATTATAGAGCCGGAAGTGGTGGCGCACACTTGTAATCCCAGTACTTGGGAGGCTGAGACTGGAGGATCCGGGTTTGCGGCCAGCCTCAGATACTTAAATGAGGCCCTCCACAACTTAGTGAGACCCTGTTTCAAAATAAAGAATAAAAAAATAGGGCTGGGGGTGTAGCTCAGAGGTAGAATGCCCCTGGGTTCCATCTCCAGCTCTGCAAAAAAAAAAAAAAAAAAAAAGATATTAAATTATAGCCAGGCGAGGTAGCGCATGCCTGTAATCCCAGTACTTGGGAGACTGAGACAGGAGGATCATAGGTTTGTGGCCAGGTTCCTGAGACCCTGTTTCAAAACAAAAAAATTAAATAGGGCTGGGGTTGTAGCTCAGCGATAGAATGCCTCTGGGTTCAATCCCTAATTACAAACACACACACACACACACACACACACACAAAGATAACAAATTATGTATAATAAATTGACATGAGCTGCTTGCCCAATTAATACTGGTTTGTCTGAAATAAAAAACTTACACCAAAACAAAGTGTACCTCTAGAATAAAACAAAAAGTAAAAAATCTGATTCTAATATCTCTATAAAAGGAGATGGTGCCAGGTGTGGTGATACACGCCAGCATCCCAGTATTTATGAGAAAGGAGGATTGCACCTTTGAACCCAGCCTCAGCAACTTAGCAAGACCCTGTTTCAAAATAAAAAATAAAATGGGAATGGGGGGTATAGCTCAGAGGTAGAATGTCTCTGCGGTCAACCCCCAGTACAACAAAAATAAATAAAAATAAAATAACTAAACATCCTGAGTCATTAAAGAGAGCGAGAATGAAAATGGACTTCATCAAACGCCAGGCGTGGTGGCACACGCTTGTAATCCCAGTACTTTGGGAGGCGGAGACCGGAAGATCCGGGTTCCTGGCCAGCCTCAGCTCTTTCTCTCTCTCTCTCTATCCTTAGTGAGGCCCTCCGCAACTTCGTGAGACCCGGTTTCAAAATAAAGTATAAAAAATAGGGCTGGGGGCGTAGCGCAGAGGTAGAATGCCCCTGCGTTCAATCCCCAGTACCGCAAAAAAAATAAATAAATAAAATAAAGTATAAAAAATAGGGCTAAAGGTATAAAAAATATAAAAAAGTATAAAAGTATAAAAAAATTTAAAAAAGTATAAAAAAGTAGCGCAGAGGTAGAATGCCCCTGGGTTCAACCCCCAGTCCGCAAAAAAAAAAAAAAGAAAAAAGAAAAGAAAATGGACTTCATCAAAATTAAAACATCTGTTCAGCCAGGCGTGGTGGTGCATGCTTGTAATCCTAGTGCTTGGGAGGCCGAGACAGGAGGATCGCAGATTCGAGGCCAGCCTCAGCTACTTAGTGAGGCCCTCCTCAACTTAGTGAGACCCTGTTTCAAAATAAAGAATAAAAATAGGGCTGGGGCCGGGCGTGGTGGCGCACGCTTGTAATCCCAGTACTTTGGGAGGCGGAGACCGGAGGATCTGGGTTCGCGGCCAGCCTCAGCGCGCTCTCTCTTTCTCTCTCTCTCTCTCTCTCTCTCTCCCCTTAGTGAGGCCCTCCGCAACTTCGTGAGACCCGGTTTCAAAATAAAGTATAAAAAATAGGGCCGGGGGCG